>JABFPN010003119.1:0-19262 GCA_022817305.1 Leptoteleia sp. ZL-2020
GAATGTAGATAGCATGAAAATGTTTGGTATTTTAGCAAATAAATATGTTGGCACAATAGTTACATGAACTTCATGTTGAGGAACCATCAATTGATGCTAACTTAACATGGCATTTCTCTCGGTGTATTCATTTACACGCAGAAAAAAATTAGAACAAAATTTACTATACCTTATAATAACACTGACGCAAATTCATTCCATAAATCATTATTACTTGGCCAGTATCAAAATATTGGTAAACGTCCTTCAATTTTTACTATACTAGACACTAATGAATTGTATAAATCTCTTATTCTTTCGGCTGTCAACTTATTAAAAGATCACACCAATTTGTTTTACGTCAACGTTGATATACAGTATAGTAATTTTTGTTCTAACTTTTTTCTGCGTGTAGGGATATCACTGAAAAATGAAGTATTCTCCTATTAATAATACAAAAAATGATAATCATAAGAGGAATTTTTAGTATTTTTGTATTAAAAGCTACTACATAGCTTTTAAATTTTACTGTTATTTATAGTAAAAACACTTGCTTTTTCAATATATCCTTAAATTGATATAACAAATAGTAATTTATAAATATATTTTTTTTTCTGAGTGTGGTAAAATAGCAGACACTGTAGACAATATCCCTCCAATGCCAGGAAGGATATATTAAAATAGTTTTTATATGGTATAATAAAATTTTTTACATGCCCTTATACACTGAGAAAAAAGTATAGTAATATGACTTATATGCATAGTTAATTTTCATGAATATTATACAATTTTAGTTCCAATTACCTGATGTTTAGTTAAAATAACCATAATATGGTTAATTCAACCAGAATTTTAGTAATCAGGAAAATTAACTATCTGACTTTTTCTACAGTGTATAGTTGCTATGATTTATGGTAATTATTACCATACTGAATATAAAGTTTTGCTATATACGCCAGAAGGTATGGTAATTTTAATTACAACTTTTTTTCTCAGTGTAATTAATAATTAACTGACCTTGTCACCAAAGTGGACGTACACATGAAATAATTAACGGAAATTAAGAAAATATCATCCATCAAGTTTATACATGTACTTACAAATGGTTGGTCTCAAACTATTTTGCATTAATTTCGGTATATCGCCAAAAGTCTTTTAATTTGTCTTTGTCCACTTTGCTAACAATGTTGGTCATTTTTATTAAATCTTTTCTCAACGTGAATAGCAATTTCAACAAATCTCTCAAAATGCTGAGAGCAATGAACTAAAGAAGAAATTAGTTTTTGTAATTGTATCCCCCCTCCACAACCTAGTTAAAATCCAAGTAAAAATTAGCAATAAAAAATTTGGATGAAATTTAACAGCTTTTTAATAACTATAACAATATAGCTCAGAACTATGCTAATATTTACAGTTCAACTATTATTGTCATATAAATACATCAAAACAGTAAAGCAACTTATATGCATAATTTTTTCAATTTGGAATGTGCAAATAATTTAATTCTTGTCTAAGTAATATAGTTGTGATTCATTGCACCAGTTGGAAATACAATATATTTATAAACTGAACTCAATAAGAACTCTAACAATCTAAAAGTCATTTAAAATATTCGATATTTTCTAATCCATGAGAATGTGAGTTGGTGCAGTGTGAGTTTAAATATAACTAAAATTAGTAAAGTTAATACAGTTACTTTCTATTATGAGAAGAAAGGAAAAATGCAAGGTGATTTAAATATTTAAATCTATAATTATATGTAACTTTTTCAGACTTCAAAGTTAACAGATTAGATGAAAGTGAATAAAAACTTCACTATAATTAAGAAAAACATTCTCATAATTTCATTTTAATATCCTTGAGCTTAAAAACAATGTTCTGGTTAGATTTAAAGTTATGAGCTTAAAGTTGTGAGCTTCAAACGATTCATCTAGTTCAAATATTACTTTTCAGATAAAAAAAAGCCAATTTCCAAACAACTTTTTTTAACAATTAATAAACTAACATTAAATAAACGGCATTTTTAAATTTTTATCTTAAATTACATTATCGCACTATGAAAACAAAAACAAGTCTATTTTTACCACAATACTTAATGACAAATACATTTCATAATGTTAAACTGTAAAATATTTGTAAACAAATCATTTAAGCACTTCAAAGTGAAATACAAAAGACATTTTGTATGTTAACATTTTGCAAAGAAAAATATCCACTTTTTCACCGAAACTAAAATTATTGGTGACTTTCAGAATTGTTGATTTGAAGAATATCCCAAGAATGTGAAAATTCTTGCTATAATAAATAATAACTAAAAAACTAATGGTATCACATTGGTGTAGCCATAGCAATTAGGTACAAGTATGCATGTCTCATACACTCACAAAACTGTCTATTTAAGAATAATAGAATTTTCTTATGTTTAAGAGATTTTCTATTTAATATTAGTAAATATTCTTAATGTAAGAATAATTCTATTTAGAATAAATAGATTCTATTTAAAGTTTATAGACATCCAAGTGCAGCTTTTTGAGTGTAGATGAGAAGACATTCTAACGTCAGGAGATGCAACTTTTGTCTCCCCTGGTGGAAATAATTTGCTGAAAAGTACTGAAAAATGCTGAAAAGCCCCACACAGAAAAAATATGAAGTGCACTACTAAATTTCTATTAAAATCAGACATATTTCTGAGGTTATGTTCAGTCCCTATAAGATAAGTGTACGGCTGAAACAGTCATCAGCGGTTTATTAACGTTTAAATATTCATTTTATTTGATGTAATATGTATATCCTTCTGCAAATAACAAATTCTTACTATATTAATTAAAAATTGCTACACGGGAAAAAATACGCCATAGGGTTCACAGCAAAATGGCATTGATTCAACATAGACAAACTATGTAAGATCAACACGGTGTATTGCGTTGGCCTAACAACGCGCCTTCTTTTGTTTTACCGAAATTATATGACTGTTTTACCGACAGAGCACGGTTCACTGTATTCACAGCATAATTGTTACTAGTTCACCATGTAGGATCAACAGCGTATGGCCAACATTGTCTAGCAATGTTATTCCTATGCCGTTATTTTTTCCCGTGTAGATAAATTGATTTAACTACAAAAGTGAATGCTTTTTTCCCGTGCAATTTTAGCAGTTTTTCAGCGTTTTCCAACATTTTTCAACATTCTTTTCCATAATGGTCGCATTGCCCAATTGTCGCATGTCAATCTCTGTATTTATAGTAGCTTTGGTTGCAGATACAACCGAAGATGCAGAAGTGACCGACCATTGTCCGGAAGCTCGATCGCCTCGAGCACATCGTCGAGCGGATGCAGCAATCGGGGAAATACTTGCACCAACAATCCGTATTTAGCCTCGGTGGAGTCACTCGCCGATACGTGTGCCAGTTCGCAAGGTGATTGCACCGTTGATTACTACTTCTAATAACGGCGCTCGCGCGCGCGCGTTACCTCGCCATCCTCGCGACGGAGAAAGTGCGCCCGATTGACCGCGCTTCGTGAAATTCGATAGCCCCCTTTTCTTCCACGGCATAATCGTACCCCCCCCCCCCGCCAATGCGACTCGAAACTTTTTTCTCTCTCTCTCCGTTCCTTCCTTTCGTTTGGGCCGCGTCGAAATCTGCCACGCGGATACGTAACCGAGCCGAACGAAAGCGTAAGCGCTTTTTATCGCAACTCGTTTTATTGCCCAGGTAGACATTTATACAGGTATTACGTTGGTAACTTGCAAGTTCATCTTTCATATTTGCAAGTTACTCGTGAGATATTCTTTAGAGAGATCCTTGTCAGTCTTGCAACGCTACAACACGCGAGATACTAAATATAAAAATTTGTAAGGATCTTGATAGTTTTCTTTGCTGGTAGCTCACATTATTCTTCTGGATTACTACTATAATGTTTACTATAGTGATTGCTATAAAATTTTCTTTCAGTTACTCGATATAAACATGTTATATAATATTAAAAGTTTAATAAAAATTACTATACCTTCCGAGGATGAAGAGATATTGTTTATAGTGTCTGCTATTTTACCATACCATTGAGGTAAAGTTGTATTTATGATACAGTAAAATTTTATATGGTAATAATTACCATAAATCGTGGCAAATTTGCAAGAAAAAAAAAATTTTTTTGCTGTCATACATAAAATTTTACTGCATTAGTATGGTAAAATAGAGACACTGTAGACAATATCCCTTCAACATCAGACTATAGTAATTGTTAATATAACTTATTTAGTAATATATAATAATTTAGTAATATATTTAAAATTAACATATATATAACTTACTATATTTGTTAATAAATTCTATCATATGTACACCCTTGTCCATGATTTACTATATAATTTTTCTCAGTGGAATATGGTTAATTCAACCAGAATTTTGGTTATCAGAAAATTGTATTTAAAAATTAGAAATATTTAAGTGAAATATATGTTTTTTTATTTAGTAAAGTTAAACTATATTAACAAAAATCTTATGACTTAAGCCAGAATAAAATTACTAGCATAAAACTTGCCAGTATCTAACCACTACTAGCAAAAAGCTAGCAAAATTTCTACCTGGGTGGGTTATTATTACATTATGCAAGGCGATATATAAAATTAGGACCGAGCGAGCTATGAAATCCGAGATAATTGCGCTCGTACGTGCAGTTACCCATGGGCGCGGATTCTGTTTTTCATTTGTACGCCAATCGAGCGTTGGGCGAAAATTCTAGCTGGATGGTCAAATCGGGAATGACTTTACGTAACATTGCGAACGTCAGTTGACAGTGTTATATAAGATTTTATTATTACGGCTGAGTGTGCTCGTGGAAGGGAAATTGTTTTATATATTTTAATACTTCCAACGCGATAACAATAATAATCATAAGTTATATTCAATAGAAGTTACATAAAAAACCAAAGTTTTCGAAACATTATTTCGTTTGAATCTTGCGCTAAATTGAAATTCTGATTAGACCATTGAATTTATCTTGTTTCCCAATAAAAAAAAGAAATTAAAGCAGACGTCGAAATCCTCAACGAATCTTGGAAAGCCCTGGATTTACGTTGCGTCCAAGTCAACCGGAAGGGTTGCATTGCTGCCCCACATAACTATATAAATAGCAATTTTTCGCGGGTAATTTTGGTTTGGCCGCGGAATCGTCTAAATTTACCGCCATCCAGAGTCGATTCGAAATTAATCACCGGACGAGTCTGCGCCCTAAAGCAGCCGCTCGAAAATAGTGACGCTTCGAAATATCAAAACGCGGACGGCTCTTTACCTCTCCCCCCCTCCCATCCCCGAGTCCCTAAACTTTTTCCTACTGCCCGTCTTTTTCAACGCATCAATCAATGAAATTTCCAAAGGAGCAAAAGTAGGAAAATTATTGCCGGATCAAAGATTAATTAGGAATTACTTGTGAACACCTGGTAAGCTTGCTTCGCGAGCACCATTATTATTATTATTATTATAAGAGTTATCGTGGTCAAGCTCAGTACCCCGATTTAACGCGATCGGAAATAAATTGCACTTTTCAACTGCCGAAACGTAACGGACATTCGCAATAATAATTCAATTAAAGGCGAACGGCTTCCCAAGTAGAAATTAAATCGGATTTGTCCTAAGTTGCAAACTAATTAAGGCCTCTTTCTGGTTAGAATATAGCTGACCCTAATAGGAGTGTGTCATCTCAGGACCATACCAGGACCCTGTCTGGAGATCTTAATTATCGATACTTGTATCAGGCCCTGATCGTGGGTGTAACGCCCGGTTATAGTTGATGTGGGCCGGAGACGGTTCGCCTGATAAGGCAAACTGATTTTAACCCTATCAGGGTTGAAACCTAAGACGCCCTAATCAGGTCCCGATTAGATAAACTCATCAGAAATTACTGAGGGTTTATAACCTGGCACTGATAAAGCTAACATTTGTCAACACATCATATGGCTACCTTATCCGGGCCTGATCAACAAGTACGGTTACCCTATCCGGTCTATATTTTAGTCCGATTGAAATTTCTACTTGAGTTTTTAATCAATCGGTGGGGTTTTAATTGTCCGCGAGTGGAGAGTGGGGGGTGTGGGAAACCGCGGCGCGGTACCGTTAAGGCTTGCGAATAATTTTGATCTCGATTTTCCCAGGCTCCGGGGACAGTGGCGTCGTGACGATATCCGAGGCCAGTTGCCGAATAGGGGACGACGATGATAATCGGCACAGGAAGAGCGGACTCGAGGACGTGGTGCTGCACCATCAGTTTCGTTACTACGATCCCGATCTCAGTCCCGTGGAAAGAGTTCTCTTCGAGATCGTCGACACGGAGGCCGTTTACGTGGAGGACTTGAGACAAGTCATCCAGGTAAATTATTATCATCCATATAATCAAAAGGAAAAGAATGTCTCTTTGGAAACAGAATTGTACGATGAGAATTGTTTTATATCAGAACTTACCAACAGCACATTCAAATTTACCATGCTTCTGGCTAAGTTGAGGATAAAAATCATGATGCAGTAACGGCTTTTACACACGGACAAAAAATAAACTGAAAAAGATACAAAAATTTGAAGACAAATTATTAGCTTTTAATAGTATATACTTAAAGTCTTATTATAATATTACCCAAATGTAAATTTTAAATTTTTCCTACTTTATAACTATGAAATAACTATGGAAACTAAGATAGTAAATTGTAGGAAAGTGATATATAATTTCCTAAAAAAAAAGTACCATCTAAAAATGTCTGTCTCCAATTATAAAACCAACTATCATAATTATCATAATTATATAATTAATAATTAATAATTAATTAAAGTTAAGATCACATTACGTTAATTAAATTAACAATTAGCGAGTCGAAAAGAATGGTCCGTTGGATTTACGGCACAATTAATGGATAAAAATCCGTCATCGTGGCAGAGGATCTCTGCCATTAATAACGTATCACTCTCAATTTCTCCGCACGCGCACATCCGGGCCGGAGGAGTGAGAATAATGCATCGGGAATTAAAGGGAAACATTGTGTCGCATTTTGACAGCGCTACACGAGGCCACAATTAAAGTTGATTAACGAGCGACGCTTCCCGGTACCCGTTGATTACCTTCGACGAAATCGCTCGCTAATTAGATCGCCTTGACCATTTATTCGAATCAACCCGCTCAATCACGCCCCATCCAACATGTACATACTTGCTTATTATACGCTTTGCAATTCGACCACTCGTTTCAGGGTTACCTTATTAAATGGAGGAACGAGACGAACGGGCGGATAAATCTTCTCCAGCTAAACGACTTGTTCAGCAATATCGAGGACATTTTTGAATTTAATAGGTAAGCGCTGTTTCCATTATATTTCTATTTCCGATTAAAAAATTTTATATAGGTGGCATATATGCCACATATGTGCCTGCATATACACCGCATATATTGCAAAATATATAAATTTTTTTCATGGATTACACGACCTTCCGAATGTTAACAAACATCGGTCGTTTAAATTTTTTATCCTACGAACGTTTTGTTCTTTATTTCATAAGTTCAGTAATCACAAGGAAATTTCTTTTGCAGGCAATTTTTAGGTGAAATAAATAATTGTCAATTGGATCCTATGTGCATAGCAAAAGTTTTTATGAAACACAATGATGGATTTAAAGTTTATACGGAATATTGCACCAATTATCCAAGGTAAGACGAGTGGCTACTTATTTTTATAATTTTCTTTAAATAATACCAAAATCAACAAAAGTGTGTGATATTTATTCTAAATAATTTGAGCTTGCCCTAGTAAAAATGAAACATATATGATACATATATGTTTTAACAATTTCATATAAGGATATAAAAAACGAGCATGTATGTTTTTCCATAATCCATATATGGACCATATGTTTTTCTTAATCCATATATGTTTCGTTATATGGCGATCATTGATATAATATTCTAGTCTATATATATGCATTTAATAATTTCCTTAGATGGAAATCAACTGTTGCCATATATTGACCATGTATGGTCATGTATGTTTCATTTTTATTAGTGTTACATTGAATCTATAATATAAAATGTCATATACTTCATTGTAAAGTTAATAAATTTGTATAGATGAAAAGAAGCAACGTTTCAAATTGTTTTGTTTGAAGTGTCTAAGTGAAATAAAAATATTTGTTCACAGGACAGTGTCCGTTCTAACTGATCTGATGGGTCAAGAAGACATGGTTGCCGCTTTTCGAGAGAGACAAGTGGCTCTGAGTCACCAACTACCTCTCGGATCATTTCTCCTGAAGCCCGTGCAGAGAATTCTTAAATACCATTTACTCTTGCAGGTAATTCATAAAGCATTTATCTCTTTCAATATCCCATAATCCTTCCACGTAATCGCGTAAAGTCAAACATTTCACTCCTGTCCAATAGATGGAATTTTCAAATTTAAAAGTCAACTTTTCTGAATTTATTACAAAATGGTTATTGAAAATTAATCTCGGCAGTTTATCATTGGTTACCAATAGCTTAAGAAGTGTGACCAGTACAGTAAAAACTTGAAATTCCAGTAAAAGTGGAATACTTTGATAGTGAAATGATGCTTAAGATGAATTTACTTTTTTTTGCAGAATTTACTGAAAGAGTACGCGCAAGATGGAGAGGACAATGAGAAGGAAGCGGAAGGGCTGAGTGCAATAGAGGGCGCGATAGCAGCGATGACGGGAATCGCGCAACACATCAACGCAATGAAAAGGAAACACGAACATGCGGTCCGAGTTCAGGAAATTCAATCGTTACTTTACGGCTGGCCCGGGCCTGACCTCACGACCATTGGCGAGCTTGTGGCCGAGGGGGAATTTCGCATGCGTGGCGCCAAAGCACCGCGCCACGCCTTCCTCTTCGAAAAAACGTTGCTTCTCACCAAAAAAAAGGAGGACGGCCTTCTTGTTTACAAGTCCCACATTATGGTGAGTTTTCCTACTACTTACCCTTTTGTAATTTGTAATTAGCTTTTGTAAAAGAAGGAAATACTGGAAAGACTACTTTCACACGATAGAATACAATATAGGATAGTGTAAAGAATCAACTGGCGTGGAGGGTACGGACTCATCGTTCGACCCTGCATTAAACCAACTTGACTTGAAGGCAAAGAGAAAAAAGAATTGTAAAATACTTTTTTTTTATTTTTTAGTGAATGAAGATTACTTTACTGTATTTTTAAAAGTTATACGATAAGCTGTTGTCTTTATATTATTTGTAAAATGACAAAAACTCTATTGAATTGTTAAATATAATTTATAATTTGAATGTAACATTTTATATGAACATCTATTTTCTGTTGGCAGTGTTCAAATTTAACCTTAAGGGAAAGTATTCCAAACGAGCCATGCAGTTTTCACGTTATACAACATAATCCACGTATGGAGTACATTCTGATGGTAGGTATCGGCAACATTTGTGCGTAATGTGTTGTAAGATTACTATAATAAAAATAATTACAAGTAACATTAAGTAAAACTTATATGGATATTAGAATAGTAAAAACTCTGGTATAATTTTTTTTCAAACAAAGTATGAATTGTGATTACTTTAATAACTTTTCAATCGCTCTTTATTTTTGCAGGCAAAAAATGCAGAGCAAAAACGTGAGTGGACCAGTCAAATAAAGAGGATAATATTGGAAGATTTTCAATCGATAATCCCATCCCACGCACATCAAGCCTTAATAGACAACGAATATGGTAATGAATTAACTGGAAACATTTTTATGCGCTTAAATAAATAACAACAAAGTTTACTATTCCGAAAAACCTTAATATTATCCATTATTATTTGTTTATTTTACATCTAATATTATGTAAAATGTATAATTCTCAAATAGACCTAAGCTTTACTTACAAACTTATAGTATACTATAAGTTTTATATATAAAACTTATTATAAGGTATTAGGACCTTGAATAAGTTCTCGCTGTTTCTTTAAAGATAGCAGTAGCAATATTCCGTTCGAATGGTAACGCACACGCAAGGAAGTACTGTATCTAACCTTAAATTTCAGTGTATGATAGTTTACTTTAGTGTAAACAAAGTAATTTTTTATTAGTTCTGAAAATGTATACTTTTGTGCCTGTGTATATGCTGGGAAATTTATTGAACTACTTAATTCAAAAGAAATCTGCAGCTGAATCACATAGAATTCTTGTTGAGACTTATGGTGACAATGCTCTGTCGGATATGACAAGCAGAGACTGGTTTCGACGCTTCAAAAATAATAATTTTGGACTTAAGGATAAAGAACGTTCTGGCGCACCGAAAAATTTGAAGACAAAGAATTAGAGCAATTACGCTAGCAGAACTTGGAAAAACATTACAAGTTGATGAGTCAACTGTTTCAAAACGTTTAAAAGAATGAGGAGTGATCCAGAAGCAAGGACATTGGGTGCCGTATGAATTGAAGCCGAGAGACGTCGAATGGTGTTTTGGCACGTGTGAACTACTGCTTCAACGGCAGAAAAGAAAAGATTTTTTTGCACCGTATCGTGACTAGCGATGAAAAGTGGGTATACTACGATATTCCAAAGCGTAGAAAATCGTGGGGTAAGCCCGGCCATGCATCTACACCGTTCGCAAAACCAAATATCCATGGTTCGAAGCTTTTTCTCTGTATTTGGTGGGATCAGCAGGATGTATGAACTGCTTAAACCAAACGAGATTATTACGCGGGATCGCTATCGACTTCAATTGATGCGATTGAGTCGATTCCTAAAAGAAAAACGACCGCTATACGCGCAGAGACACGACAAAGTGATTTTGTTACATGACAACGCTCGGCCTCATGTTGCAAAACCAGTAAAAACGTACCTGGAAACGCTTAAATGGGAAATTCTACTCCACCCGCCGTATTCACCTGACATAGCCCTTTCCGATTTTCATCTATTCCGTTCGATGGCACATGGCCTAGCTGACCGCGCTTTCATTCGTAAGAAGAAGCTGAAAAATGGATCGATTCTTGGATAGCCTCAAAAGATATGTCGTTTTTCCGACGCGGGTTTGGAGAAAGTGGGCTCTAGTGATGGGCACTACTTTAAATGAAATGTTTTTGTTTCATATATTATAAATAAAGTTTCTATTTTGTAAAAAACAGCGAGAACTTATTCAAGGTCCTAATATAATAAAAAAATTCTTTAAATTGTAAAGTACATTTTAAAATAGTACAACAATTTAGATAGTATTTTAAAAAATGGTAAATTACATAAATTTGTTCAATAAATTTGAAATATGAATACATTTAATTAATATTTAGTTAGAGAAATTAGATAATGAAACTATGTTTCAGCTTGACTTCTTTTTCAAATATTAACTATTTAAATACAAAAATAATTACAGACTCGTCGCCCTTATATACTGACAAACAGAAGCAAAGGCAGAGACGTAGGTCAGAAACAAGATTGCGTGACAAATTGCGAAAAGCTGGCAGGAAATATGACACTTCGGTGGAGGTGATTACTTAATTTAATTTAAAGAAATCAATATTGTTTAATCAAGTATCAGAAAGAGGCGTGTATTAATTAAAAATAATGTCACTTTTAGAATTCCCCTGCTGTTGCACGAAAAAGAAACACGTTCGATCATCGGGATCTTATTCATAACAGAGCATCCGAAAGACGTTCCAGCAAAGTTAAAGTAAGCTTTATTACCCATAAAAAGATTAAAAATCGTTGTATACCATCAGGATAACAACATCTCAACGGAGTCAGAAACTCAAAAATTGTATAGACTATGTAAATTGTATAAGACTTGTATAATTATAGTTATATAGTATATACATTGAGAAAAAATTTGTATTTAAAATTACCATACCTTCTGGCGTTGGAAGGATTTTGCCTACAGAGTCTGTTATTTTACCATACCATTGCGGTAAAATTTTTTGTATGATATAGTAAAATTTAAAATATAAAAAATAAATTAGGTTGGTATAATAATTATATGAACATCATAAACGATATCCCTTCAATATCAGATAGTATAATAATTTTTATTATAACTTTTTTCTCAGTGTATAGGTATATAGTATATATATAGTTATATAAACATGTCTTGATACGTGTCTGAATATTTCAATTTGAAATAATTTTCAAAAAAAAGGAGGGAAATTCAAAATTGGCTAATCCAAAACTCTCGGCAGAGTGGATACGCCATTTTTTTAAAACCTAACTAAACTTGCCACTTTAGACTCAGGGTTGGTTGGGAGGTGGTACCTTATAAGTACCGCTTTATCAAGTGTTATTTTTGGGTCCGACCCAATAAGATCCAATAAGTTCCCGTTATGCACCGGGTATTATACGTATTGTGTCTTCTAAATACCATTTCACATGTATATACAGTATGTGTATATGAATGAGAGTTTCTATTTACTAAAGCCAACACCTTTCAGGATCGTTTCAAGAATTGGCGACGTAAGTCCGAACCCGGATTTTTCCGGTCTTACATCAGTCTGGATAATCTGGATGACGTTGACGAGAAAGCCAAGACCAACATTGATACGGAGATCGAGTTGGCCCAAGAGGCGTGCGAAACCGAACCGGAAGCGACAGCGCCACAAAATGAGAAGGAGGAAAAGCCGGACGAGCCCGCAGTCGTGGAACCGGAAGTGCCAGCGCCCATCGCCACGGAAGACCAGCCGCAACTGAGCACCGAGGACAAGCCGCAGGAGCAGACGGTCGAAGAAATAGTAAGCCACATCGTGCTGCAAAACCAGGAATTCCAGAAGATTCTGGAGAAGCAACGCATAGCCGGCAACATACACGTGAGGCAACGCGCTAATTCCAAACGAATCACCGTTTACACATCGGACGATAGCGAAGATGAAAATCGGATGAGTCGGGGAGCGAGGATACGCGCGAGAAGGGAGCAAAGGCTGATGCGAGCTTGGAATTATCAAGACAAGAATAACCATGAGAAAAAGCAGGATAGATCCAGCGCCGCAACGCTGGTAAAATCTGGCACCGTTCAAGAGACGAGAGCTATGTTTGAGAGAATCAAACTCCAAAACAACGAAGAGAACAAGAGTCCCAAAGATAGTCCAAATGTTTACGACAAATCCAACCAAAAGGACGACAGCGTCGATAAGATAAAAAAGTAATTTCGGATTTTTCTCTTACCTTGCGTTGATGGTAACTTGTAACTCTTTGACCTTTGGCAGGACTTAACATTTTTTCTCCTACTCTGCTACTATGTCTATTTGGTACATCTTGTTAGAGCTACGCCTGGTTGGAAATAAGCCTAATTTTAATTTGAAATGATCCGCTGCTCACTAATATTATCTTTCTTTCTTTCCTTCAATAGACTTCTTTCAGAAGAGAAAATTATATACAGACTCATGGCTTTCAATTCTTGCGTACAGCTTTAGTAATTATTTAGAGAAGTGTAATAAGAAGCATAGTTATTAAATGGGTTGCGTTATGTTGTATATATTTTTATATACAACCGGATATCTTAAATTTAAGCAAGGTACAGTAGATGTTTCTTATTTCAATCTATAATGTTGATCTGTCTGGTTGAAAAAAAACTTGTGTTTACAGAGCGTTTGGAATGAATTTTATGATGCATTTGGATGTGAATATATAAATTCCTCAAATATAATTAATTTAAAATTATAGTTAAAACTTATATAATATTGTTGGTAAAGAGTATTATTTTGAAAATAATAAAAATTTTACCATTTCACCCGTCCTAATTTTAACTTCTCACATTCTTGTTTTACACGATGAAGAATACCAATTGTTGTTGTTTGTCCTAAACCGTCATTCGCTGTTGAAAGCAATTACCTCGTTATGACACTTTGTTTTCAATGAATAGAATTAGTCGTGCATGTGCATGCTTACGTTTTATTTCTCTTAGTGCAGTGAGAAAAATAGTATATTAATCCTGGACTCTATGTATTCCTGTATAAAATAATGCTCAGCAATGTGAGAAGTGGTACTACAGATTTGATAATTAGTACATGAAAAACTGACACCGTTTACCAGACTGTCTAATAATGTTCTTAACATTGAAGCATAGAGTCTCAGAATGCCAGAAAGTATAGTAGCTATTATTATTTTATTTTTCTCAGTGTGTACTAACAATGTATAATACAAGTTCTTTCAAAATCTCTGTTTACAACCAAACATATCAAAAAATTCGTAACGTAATATAAATTCAAAAATAAATACTTAATATTACATTTCTCTTCTTTTGACTTTTCTTTGTTAGAAATATTTACCTTGGTTTGAAGCTTTCGATTAATTTCAAACTAAATTACCATATTTGCGTTGCATTCACAATAATTCCTAACTGGTCTAAAAATGCAACAATTTCTATTAGAGTTAGAAATTTTTTGATATAAAAGTAAAATTCCTTAACTGAACTAACTAACCTTTGCAATATGCAATGCAATTTTAAAGATAACAAAGAAAATGTATTAAAAAAGCAACACTTCAAACGTTCCGACTTATTAGAACTGTAAAAAAAACTGACTGTTTTGTAGAGTGAGCCGTGTAGTAGAGCCGATCAACACCCAGCTAGAAAATACCCAGCACTCTGACGACAACAACAGCGAATCTGGCAATTATGACAACTTACAGCGCTTGTGGGACAAAACGCTGGAAAGCGAGCATCGCGAGAACGAGAGCCCGACGCAGCCTGCAATTTGGTTGACCAAGTTGTGCGACAGCCTGCCGACGTCGCCGCAAAAATGCGGCTCCCTACCGCGCAGCTTCCAGATCAGTCCGGTGTCCCACCTGACCACCTCTAAGTCGCGCTTCCTGCAACGCGATGGTAAACCAATGAGCGAGCGACCCTTCACCATCGCCTCCGATAAGCCCGCGGAAATCAATCTCGAAGACATGGAGCGTTATGCGTCCACCTGCCAGCCCGGGGGTCGCATCGCCAAGTTCCCCACCTCCAACTCCATCACCTCATCCACGGGTTTCTGCCCGCTCGACGAGTCATTCACCGACTCCAATTCCGAGCTGCATATCTCCTCTTCCGCCACCAACATCCATCCGGATCACAAGATTTACCGGCCCAATAACAATACCGGCATTTTTAAGAACGTTCTGTCGAAAGCCGGAAGTCGGTTACAGGTGAATATTGCCATCAAATGAATTGATAATCATATTTAGAATAATACTCAACGAGGAAAAAAGTAATTTCAAGTTGGTAAACCTAACCAAGGAGTAAGAACTTGAAGCCACTGTTTTTCGAGTTGAGTATGATATTTTATTCACAGTAAAAGTGGAAAATGTTGGTAGACCACATGACTACTCTATTAACATACAAAGATAATCACAATGACCGTCCCAAACTGATCCCTGGGATATCGCCAGGACATGTTTTTTTACCACCTCAAAAACGAGTTCCGTAAATTCGCTTAAAATTAATGATAAACTTTCAGTTAATTTAATGTTAAATAATCTCCTAAATTGAGAAAATGTGCTAAATCTAAGTATATTAATTAATTCTCATATATTTTAATAAAAACAAAGAAAGCCCCAATCTAGTAATTAACGCTTACGGAAGCGCGTTAATATATTAATAAAATAATAATTTAAATAAGCTTTTATGTAAAGTAAAAGGACAGAAACAGTGCGTTATCTATATATTTATAGTTATTTTACAAAATTCTAAATATGTTTAACTTTTAACATACATTGCGTTTTCCTACAATTAATTTGTATTTTATAATATAATTATATATATGTATTATTAAGAAGATTATGTAAATTCTGAGTTGGTCATCCAATAACATTTTACCTTAAGGCGAATAAAATCTTTTTTACGACAACGCCAAGTTTTTCATGCTAGAAAACACATTCGCAAACCGGTCACATAATTAATTGAAACAAATCGTTTATTCAACAGGGATTGCGTTCCACTTTGAGCACCGAAACCTTGGAAACTAACGACGATCTGGAGCGCGGCAAGAACCACCGCACAAGCCTCGGCCTCAAGTCCAAGAAAAAGTCAGCAAAGTCCAAGTCCAATCGGGAATCCTGTTCCGATGCGGAAGAGTTGGTAGGCTGTGTGGCGACGACCCCCTCATCTTCCCGCGAACCATCGCTTTATTATAAACAGGGAAGCTCGAGTCTTGGCGCTCGAATCGCTCAGTCGGACTATGCCGACCCATCGTTCCTTTTCGCTGAAACCCTCAACGATCCTAAAACGTCAAAGAAGCAAGAACCAGTAGACGAGTATGAAATCGATTATGAAAAGTCCTTCGAGGATTATACAGAAGAAGCAGACGATTCTTTCAGGGACAGCGCCATCTTCAGCGAATCCGAGGATATGAATCCTCGTTATCCTAGCTACCAGCAGGGCGTGGAAATAGAAACTCCCCCTCCCCCTCCGATTCCAGCGAAACCCGCTAGTTTTAGGAAACTTACTGAAAACGGAATCAACTATTTAAACAGTCGGATCATTTCAAATGGATTTGATGAATTCGACGACATTTCCGCAGGCCAGAGTCAGACCGGCTGGGTGAAAAAAATGGTCGGTCAGCTGCAGAGTCAACTTGAATTATAAGCAAAAAAAAAGAAGGGCTGAATTAGAAAGCAATGGTCTAAATGAGCATAGAGTCTAGATTGTTGGGAAGAATTTTAAATATTTTTCTATTGTTTTTAATTTTGTATTCTTTTAAATACTTAATTATGAATTACTGCACTATATACGTTTTGTTTTAATAAATTAAGAATATATTTAATGTTTCAGTATTTCCACTTTCTTTTAATCATTTAATATAAAGTTGGATTTGTTAAATTGATACTAATTGTGCGTAGAAATTTGGACAAAAATTAAAAGTGATAGAAAAATTAGTTAGATCTCTATTTCTTACTTTACTGGAAGCCATTACTTTTTATAACATTTTTTTTTCGTTTATTTATATACTTTATAGTCTCGCGCGTTTGAGCTATAAGGGATATTTGTTTAACTTGAATGTAATTTGTTGTTGCATAATGACAAGTGATTAGTTTGTTTGAGATGTTGGGCAGATTTCTTAGTCAAGTTATTTAAAGTTGATCTTTGAAAAGAGTATGGTTTGAATCAAAAAAATATGGGAAAAGTAACCTTGTTTCCCGGCTATTTTGATTTGGTTTACTATATTTTTTATTTCCCTTTTTTTCATAGATCTCTTTGAATAATCATTTATTTATTTTCGTACTTTTGCATCGTACTTTCTAATTAATTATCAATAAAAAATATATAGTTAACTTTTGTATTCAGTAGCAAAATATGAATAAATGTACCACTTCTGATTGAACGATCAGACGTTGTAATTGGTTCTACAAAATTGTGATATATTGGAACACCTTTCAAAATTATCTCTTTTTATTTTTAACGAAAATAATAATTGAATAATTTGACACCGATGACATTGATCGAATTGACTCTTTTTCTGGTGAAAAAAAGTATAATTCATTAATGTTGATTACTGTGATAAGTGTGGTAATTGATAAACAATTTTTTTTAATTAATATATTTCATACTTTTTCATTTAATTGAACTTGATGTAAAATTGACGATACGTTAAAAGACTGACCGATATAAACATTTCAATGAAAGTCTGTAGTTCATTCATTCTGGAAAAATAGAATTTCTCTTACCTGGAATTTCATACTTTTAATGTATCTTACATTGGACCTCCGATCACGAACGAACTAGAATAAACGCGAGGCTATGTAATATACATTAAATTCTCGTCCTAGTTATATGTTTGTAAACGATGGGAGGCATATATACAATTTCGCATCCAGCATTTTCATTTCAATGATTTCGAGCTATTTTAACATGTCTATTTTTAAATTTTTTGAATTATTTTACAAGATATTTATTTTATACAGTCGTATTACATAAACGAATTTTGCATATTATATTTTACCAAATAAATGTGCAAATTTTACAATAACATTATAAATGATAATAATCTTGTATGTTGTTTTGATTTAAATATAATGCTAAAGCGGATCAATTATAAAATTAATGTTTCAAAAGAAGCGAGATTTTAAGTATTAATAGTTGATATTGTTGAAAAATCAAATAATATAATGTTGGTCAGCTGTAGATGTGTTGAAATAATTCAGAATCAAAGAATTGTAAGAAGTATATACATGATGTATAATCGAGTTATCATTATATATATATTTTATTTAATATTTAATAAGCCGTAATACAGTGTGCGAGGATGACCTGTATCAATTATCCAACTGTTACAGTAGTATCCACAATAACAAATGTACATATGTACTTAGAACATTATCAATGCATACATTTATCATTGCATCTATTGTAATATGACAGTGTATTTTTGCAATCGCGTTCGTTCAAATCACCAAACGGGTGGCTTGATAAAGCTTGAACACAGTTTACGAGAAACTCCCAATAGTGCAGTATTACGAGCGATTTTCAAGTATTGTAATTGCAGAATAGCAAATGAGATGTTTCAAATGCAAAATTTTAATAAAGTTTATACTTTAACAGTCTGTAATACAAGAATTGAATGAAATACATTTTAGTAATGTATTAATTATGTTTTTTATTTCGCAACCCTACCTAAAAAACAAAAATTATTTTAAATTTATATTATATTATTTTAAATTTTTTCACAAATATAAAATTAAATATTCAACAAGTAAAATATGTAGATAATATTTTGAAATCAGTAAAATTATAATTATATTTACAGCATAATATCTTGTAACATCTATATATATAAAAATCAATGCCACTTTTCGTTGTAATTTTATAACTCAAGAACGGGCTCCCCTATCCAAACCAAATTTTTAGGCTTTGTTCTTACTATTTAGTAGATGGTTTATGTGAAGTTTGCATAAAATCAGTCTAGGGGTTCTTCATTTATCACATTTTTTGTAATAAATGATTTCAATAAATGGCGGATCATTTTGTTAATGGATTTTTCAGTCAAATTGAAACTTTTTTCAGATGGGATTGTGTTGTCATACACCCAGATAAATAATTTATTAATTTTAAATAAATAGGTTTATTTGAAAATAATAAATTTTTTCTCTGGGTGTATTCAAACTTGATATTCAAACAAAATTCTGCTATGGCAAAAGTTCTGCGATTAACGTCAATTATTTTATGGGATGAGTGTACAATGGCAAATAAAAAATCATTAGAAGCACTTAATCGAACAATGCAAGATTTACGTGGTAATCAACAGCTTTTTGGTGGTGCTTTGATATTACTGTCAGGGGATTTTCGTCAAACATTACCTGTCATTCCTCGATCAACTCCTGCTGA
>JABFPN010003120.1:0-19262 GCA_022817305.1 Leptoteleia sp. ZL-2020
TTAAACAAAATAAGGGGAAACGAGCTGTGGTGGGGACAGATGGTTGTATTTGTTTTTATGTATGTATTTACTCAAACATACTCATCGCGACTCTTGACAGGGCGACTCCTCACAGGTTTGACTGTATATATTATTCGTGCTTTGAAGTTTGACAATTTTAATAGAATTGAATGCGGGTTAATTAAACGCCATTACACGAATACATCAGGTTAATTAAACAGGCAATTTTTGATCCAGATGATTTGCCGAATGGCGTTTGGTGTTGGGGAGCTTTGTTCTTCGCCGGGAGGCTCGCCGCAGCCTTATTGGTGGATCGGGTTTATAAGTGCCGGTCCTAACCGCGGGCGTATAATACAACTGCTTGCAGCGTGCGTTGCCAAACAGTCCGGTCGAGTGCGCGTTACGGACTGCATTAACCCCGACTCTTCGCATACAATGCAGGCAAGATATATCCGCGGCCGGCTTTGCGCGTATTAATTCGAACAAGGACAGTTAAATAATTTCATTTAGTTTCCGCCGAGATTTTGCTTCCGTCGGGTGCAAATGTATCCCTTGCCGACGACATATGCAGTCTATCATGTACCTTTGTTATATATCTGTGGTGGCGGTTTACGAGCGGCTAACTGTCATTGTTTAGCCTATTCATTCGACCATCTGTATTAATTTTTGGTTTTACTTTTATAATATTCAATTTTTCTTCCGCTTCAAAGTGTACCGTATAATTTTTTTTAAAATCTTTTATCTCGTCATCTTCAATTAAACAGGGGTAATCAAGAATCAAACACGGCCGCTCTACCGCCGGAAGGTAAACCTCAAATTCACCCCCCCCCCCCCCCGAGTGAACGCGAAAACTTGATTGTAGTTTTTGTGTTTCGTTTAATAATGTCCAGTAATTGAACGAGGTGTCGGGAGGTAATAACTTTTTTGCGCTTGTCGATAACGTCCACGGACGTTTCGGACTTTTTACGGTCGACGGAATTGATTGTTTCACTAGGAAGCAATCAATTCCAATGACCGGCGAAAGATCGAGAGACATTGTCTTCCACGCTCAAGCCAATCTTTAACAATAACAAAGAAAAATGCGACGGCACCGCGAGAAATACGGAAGCGCCACGGCGGGAAATAAAATGCGCTTATAAACAAATTGATATTTGACAATCGATTCGCCGAGTCTTCGCGGGATAATCCATGAGACTTTTATTCCCCGATTCCTCTTCGAGTGGGTTACGCGCGCATCGCCGTAACACCGGGAGAATCCCTCTCTGTCATGCTATATGGAAAATAAATTGTCCTCCGGGTCATATATGTATACGAGGGAACAATTTATTTATCGCTACGGCGAACCCTCTTTCGCGAGCATTTTTTTCCGCGCCGCTCTGTTTTCTCCTTTTTTCGCTATTTTCTCTCTCTTTTTTCCCATTTTTTGCTCTTTTTTCACGTGCGCTCCGTGTGCCGAGGTTTATCAAGTACGCAACATAAATGAGGCAAAGCGTCCGGTGAATAGAAACTGAACACAAAACTGTACTGTTCGCGAATGGACGCGTGTACTTGAGCATTTCCGCTTTGAATGATGAATATCCTCATTTCAGATAAGAAAACATTCATTGAGCATGGCATTGCGAGATAACGAGATGGATACTCCGTTTTTCGACGAAAATCAAGCACGATAATTTGCTGCGCCTTTTGATTAAGCCATTTTCATTTCGCTGCCACGGCGTGCCATCATTAAGTCATCGAGCTCGCTTTGTCAACTTTCGTTACTTATTTCAATTTCACCGTAAACTAACCATATCCTCAATTTATACATATATTATGATTTTATTATCCTCATCCAATCGACCAAGTCTTCGAAGATCATATCAAATCAATCATTCGATTAATTTAATTATTTAAATTTACAATTTGAAATAATGTTGATAATTCTAACACTAAGTGATATGTAATTTAAATGTAAAATCAATATAATTTAAATGTATTCAACAATATGAACTCACAACAATATTTATAAATCAATTTATCGAATGGGCAAGATATTGGATACTCTTAGTAAAATCCAAAATGTTTAGACCGATCCAATTATTTCGTCAAGCTGCCAATCTTTCATCGACAGAGATCTCTGCCGGTTAAAAATAAGAATCCAAACATCCGACTCGATCGAAGCCCAAATATAAACAATGACTGGGAAATCCCGTTTAGCTGCCACTTGACCCTCTTTAGAGTTACGACCTCGCGCGATCACTTTTTGACTGGCGCGAATTATTATTAAACTACGCCACGCGGCAGTTTGTTAACCCTGGCACGAATACAAACGGAACGTGAATCATATTTGTAGCACAAACAGGCACGTACGCGAGAGCATAATCGGCTCGTCAAGGGGCGCTCGTTGCCAGCGTGCAAGACGACCAGCGCCGGAGCTCGTGGCGCCATGGGACGGTCATTTCCGTCTGTCCCTATTCGCGTTCATTTGCACTCAACGGCTCCAAACGACCGGGCGGTCACGGCGGCCTCCTCCGTCTTCGCTCACGTAACCTGCAATTGGCTAATCATTTTCCAATCCTTTGCTCTTTGGCTGCAATCTTGGCCCGCGGAGCCAACGATCGGCACGGTCTCATTTTGGCTCCAGACACCCAAATCCATTATCCAATTTATGAGCCGTAACTTCCTAGATGACGCCATTTAAAAATTCGATCAATGCCCTATTTGGCCGCGATACCATTAATCGTCCAACGAAAATAAGAAAAAAAAATGTAAATGACCTCGCGTTACAAACTGTCCTAACGGGATATGATTGTTGTTTTCCAAAATGTCGTGTCATGACTAATAACGTTTGCGTTATAAGAGATGTTAAGTGGCCGGAATTAGCATCTTGTAATATAAATTTAATCCACATAATTAATCCTCGAGTGTTACTTTCCGTCTAGAAAGCTCTGTAGTAATTTACATAGAGAATTAGATAGATTCCACTGCCAAAATATTATATGAGTTCACATTTTAATTGTTAGACAGCATCCCAAACAAGTTGCAGGATAGAATCCCTGACATCCTATTATGCTGTCCTAAATTAAGATAACTGTTTCTGTTCCGTTTGTATCTGATTCATCTATGAATAATAGTCGGAGGCTAGAATCTAGACGTCTAATTAGTTGAAAATTAGTCCGTTGTTTATTAACATAGTTTTCAAGTGTTAAAGTTTAAAGTTTGGCGTCAAGAATTTCCGATCGTAGAACCCGTCGTTGGGCAAAAAATTCTAAAGCTCTTGATACCGCGAAATTCCTCGGATATGAAGTATGGCGGACAATACCATCGTAAATTGGATTTGCTTATTTACCTTCAATTTAATAGCGGCCATAAGCATCAATTAGTTGCAAACTAATCCACCGCTGATACTACATTTTGTAATACTCTGGGATCCTTGCACTGTAATTGAACGCTCTTCTTACGTCGTTGAACTATTTTAATCGGCGCAATTGAATCAATTTATTTATGAACAGGTGTAGCTATCGGATTAACGTTTTCGCGTGCCTTCGTTGGCGCGAAAATATTGTCCTTTTACGGGGGGCCACTTAGCTTTAATTATAATTCAAAGTTGCAACTGATTATCAACTGAAGTGCGCGCGCTACTGCAGTGCAATTACCCAACAATTTCTGAAATTTCTAGTCACTATAATAATCTCTTTGACAGTGAAATGTCGCTCGGTGCAAAGCGGAAACACGTGTACTTCTATTCCAGAAGTTTAGCATTGTAAAGACCGTGTTCGACGTCCCTAATACGTCCTCGCAAATTTCGGCGCAGATTGCAAAAAAAAGAAAGAAAGAAAGAAAATGATACTTTGCAACTCGATGCCAAATAGGGTAACCTACTTATCTCGAGAGGGAACCCTAATTCAAACCAGTTTTAGAATTCCCGACATTTTTCTCAAATACCAATCGACGGAATTCCGTGGCTCCCAGAAGGCTAAACAATAAGAGGGCCGAAAAAAAGTGTTTTTTTTTCTTCCCCTTCGAGTATTTATACGATCGATTCGCAGACGCGAATTCGCAGAATTATTACGAATGAATAGTTAGAACGTGGTTCGCCATAAGGGAACGCACATTCCTTCCCTAAGCGTAATTTGTATTTAAAACCCCAACGGCGAGACAGTTCATTAGAGAGCTATAATTTGCTGGCTGAAGAAATTCTATAGAGGAATCGATGAGTGAAAAAAAGGGGGGGTACTCGGTCGGTTAAGTGAGGTGGAGCAGATCACTGTCATACTTCTGTTTTATAATTAATGGAGTTTCTTTCTATTTTTGTAGTTTATGAAACAATGCTTTTCGCTTCAGCGTACCGTAAGCAACCAATTAAAAATTATCTTTATGGTTATTGATTATCGTAATAATAAGCTGGCACGGGGAATGATTGTTAACTAAAGTAATTCTTTTATTAGAACAGCATCATATTTACTCGCTTCTATTTCACTTGCTTTGATAATTCGATATTTTAATTACTTTAACACAATTAAATATAATCTAATCACCAGACGTAAACAGTCCATTCCTTAATCGAGCTAAAATTTCCGCGCAATCTCGACGCTTCATTTCAGTTCATTTTCCGAAAATTCTTCCAGTCTCCTCAGGCCGACACCGAGATGGCAAGCTCATCTTGGATTCCCACAGGGTTGCGCCAGGGACATAACCCCACTTAATTAAATCCCCGGCCATCTGATTCCATCTATTAATAAAACATTCCAGAAGGAATGCAAACATCTCGTTTACGTAAAACCTCGGTTCGCCGTGAGTTGTAAAAACTTGACGCGCTCGCGACGCGCCGCAACGAGAGAAAGAATCATAGAAGAATGCCAGGGTTAATGAAGTGTGGCGCGCTTCTGCGAAGAGGCACGTCCGCGTCTCGCAGCTGCCGTTGTCCCGTCGGGATCGATTCGATTTTCTGTCGTATAAATATTTGTATCGGTTAGATAATGCGCGCCGTTATATTCAGGCGAATTTGCGCGGCTCAAAGGGCCGCATTCACGACGAAATTTCGCGCCGGCAAGGTTCGCGCGGCGTGCGTGGCCGCGCGTGTGCGCGCATAAGTCCGTACGCGGCGGCCCGGCATAAAGTGCGATCGCGCGGGCAAAGTCGCCGCAAAGTGCCTTTAGGTATGCGCGTGCACGCACCGCGCCACGGTGACTTTTTATGACCTGGACACGAAGGAGAACGAAATCCTTCTCTCGCCGACCTTTTGTCTTCTTTATTTCATTGTTCTCGTTCGAGCATTCTCAATTTATCACGGGCTCTTTTGTGCGCGTTATACCGTAACACGCATTATATAAGTACTGTCGATTATTAATTTTTCTTTTCATCATCGACTATCCATCATCTTTATTCAATCAGCTTCAGTTTGTCACTTTTATACGACCATATTTGAATCAGGGTTAAGTTATTTTCACTTGATTATCGCCTATTGATGAATTTATGCTTAATTCACATTCTGCCGGTAAAGAGCTCTGTAATTCCACAGTGGATTAAGCGAAAAACCATGATGAAAATGAAATTAGAATAACCCGGATAACTGAAAATGGGCTTACATTAGACCGACTCTACTGCATTTGTGATTAAGTAGGTGAAATTTTCTTAAATCTCGTTATAATTGTCACCGTAGTCTCAGATTACAGGTGCTCTACTTATGCCTTAATCGCATAAATAAGCCACAAATGTTTATACCCATAATAATTGAAAACTCTTTCCATTTAGCTGAATTACACAGTGGAAAATTATTTACCCCGAGATAAAAGCATTAATGGCTACTTAGTAAATTGTTTTTTTTTTTTACACGTGAAAGTCTGTTTACGAAGGCTACTAACTCATAATACACCACATCAAATTTTACATTAATACTATTTATCGGAACACCTAGCCGTGTAAATATACTGACGATTGTCAAAAGAATTTCTGCATATATTTAAATTTCCATACGTATATCCGCTGCATTTTTTTTCACTTTGAACATTACAAATTGTTAACTTCCGATCAATAATTCCATTCGATGGGACGTCTTTGCTTATAATCATATTCTCGTATCTTTTTATACATCACAAGTACTTATTAACTTTTTTCACTTTCATCAATTACATTATCTAAACATAATTATGTTGATTTGAATACTATCATACGACAACCTTCAAACGATGATTGCGTCCATTCATTTCCATTAGATTATTCTCAAATTGATAATTTTATTTTGATCACTTTCATTACACGATATCCATGTAATTACCTTAACTCAGACATAAAAACACAAACATTATCGTTAAATTATTGCCGTCTTATCATCTTCTCTTAATCTTGTCCAATATATCATCTTCCTCTTGTTATTTTAATTCGATCATCGTCACTTATGAATTTTTATGCACTGCTTTTTACGATCCGACTGGAGAGAAAGACGAAACTTGATTTCGGGTCGTTATAATGGTAAATCAGCTACCCACTCGAAAAAAAAAAAAAGAAGCACGTTTACGGCAAATTAATTGCCGCATGCGCAACGAAGGAAGAGCTGCTGAATGATTCGAATAAATAAAATATCGGCAATTACCGCGTTGATGAACATTATTATGTTCTTATTCGACTTGCACATTTAGTTCCTAATTAATATATTCTGGAAACGTGCGTGAAGAATGTGAATAAGAAACGAACTAACTCGCCGCCAAGAGTTTCCTGCAGCTATAAAACTACGAAACTATTTACCTCGCCGCGTTTATTCCGCGACGAAATTGATATCTGATTAAATAAGTATTGTTAGGTACGAACAGATCAGATCTCATTAAATCAATTCAAATTTAATTAGTTTTGAAAAAATATACTTCGATCTCGCGGAGTATGCAAGCACCATTAAAGCTCTTACTAGACTGTACATTTCAAGTTTAATCAGATGTGAATAAACTTGGGTAAAATAATTACACTCAGATTTGATAAAGTCTGAATATTTAGGATTTGTCCAAATATATTGTAATTAGATTAGATTCAATGAATCCTATCTTTCATATATCGAAAAATTTCCGTCTCAAAATATAGTAGTGTAATATTAAATAAAACTTTTTTCTCAGTGTAACCGGACGAAATTCGGACTTGACTAAATTTGTCGGAAATTTACTAAGATCTGTCTTAACTTTGACCTATGCTGTTGCAAATGCAACAAAAATTTGATCATACCCTGTATTTTTCTTGGTACGTTTCAATCTATTTCCAAAATAAACCGA
This sequence comes from Leptoteleia sp. ZL-2020, assembly GCA_022817305.1. NCBI lineage: Eukaryota > Metazoa > Arthropoda > Insecta > Hymenoptera > Scelionidae > Leptoteleia > Leptoteleia sp. ZL-2020. Next base: position 7,236 of record JABFPN010003120.1, read on the forward strand.
ATAAACGAAACTTCGTAAGAGGGCCGTAAAAAAAATTTCATTGAAAGACTCGCAGGATTGAAATTGCGACAGAATTTCATTCGGAAACTACTCAGACGGATTCAAATCTGCCGTCGCAGCGATTCATTTCGCTTGCCGACGAAATTCACAAAGAATTCGCCATAAGTTGCATAACAATGCCGTTATAGCTTGTGATCACAGAGTGTTCATAAAAGCACGGCCTTGTAATCCATACGGTAAATACTGTAAACAGTACCGTGAGAATATAATACGAGGTTGCGCGTCCCTGCAGGAAGTCCGATGAGATTCCGCGCGACAGGGCGACGTCAGAATCGATGAACGTTTTATTATAATCCGATTTGACCCTTAAAGTGCGAGCTCTGTAATTCATGTTATTGCCTCAATTAGTCACGCTCCACGAATTAATTAAATGCGACAACTGGCCTACGATGAAAGGACAATTGGCTCTCTTTGTCGAGCTTCTGTTCTCGAGGAAGAAAGAGAGAACATTTTTCAATAATGATGGTTGCCATTAGGCTCAAGTTCGAGTATTTAATTTGCATACGTTTGTTCGTTTCATTATATAAGAATCTTAGCTGGAACAGAGAAGTGGAATTACACCACTCACAACAAATACTCATAATTCAAAAAAATTTTGATCCTCACAACTTTTCAATAAATTGGAAACTGAAAATTTTAACTCATAATTGTTTGTTCCTATCAGAAATAATTAGTTTTAATATCATTATTAAATATTAATGAATAATAATAATTAATCAGAAATAATACTATCAGATGACTTAAATTTAATCCAATGATTTTGAACGGTGCATTTTTTGATGAATTATTTATTTCTGACGGAATCACATATTTGGATAACGAAGAAGATAGAAACGAGAATACGAATTCGAAATGGATTTCGTGGAGATTCAGGTAATTGTGTAGCTTGGTTTAATGCATTAGCAATGTATCGAATAAGAGCTTGAATACACTATCAGATTGAACAAGTCTTTCGCAGATCCATGATACCTTCGAACAAATTTAAAATGTGACATCTAACGGCAAGCTTTTTACAAAAATATGTAGAACTTCGTCATAAATTCGAGAGAATCAAAATTATACTGATAATTTTAATCGTATAATTATCGATCCAATTTATAATCCATCAACTGAATGACATACCCGTTGCTTAATTAGACATAATTATTTTTATATATGTTCAAGCAGCATATGCTACGTTATACCATAATCCTTATTTTTAAATTTAACCCTACCGAGATGATCCTTATATTCGAATACTAAACTCGCGAAATTACGATTAATTTTGAAGTTACTTATCCGGAAAAATTGGAAAACTTTAATAAGCGTACACACCCTCTCGGCGTGTATGCGCGTACCCATTAAGATTACAAATTCATAATTTATAATTTCATCTCACCACAACCAGATGAAACCGTTACGTTTGATGAGATGCGCATCACATCCTAATTTGGTTGATTATATTTTATAATCTCCATTAAACTTCGATCCAATACAAATTGATGCATCTTCATCACTACCCGCGCCAATTTCCACGATACCTGGTCAAAAATTTATCGATCGAAGATTATCGTAAAGCGTCTTACATCCATCCTCATTTTAATTTCTAACCGAGAAATTGCATCGGGCTGCCTTTGACCGGCCCCGGCCTCGCCATTAGTTTTCTGGCGAATGCAATTTCCTCCGATGATCTTGTCGTTAAGCTCGTTAAAGTAAAACAATGCCGAACAAATCACGGCTAATAAGTGTATTAAAATTCCACAGCTATTCGCTCTTGTAAACGGGTGTATCGCGGGGGAAATAACAAGGATCACTGACGCAGACGTCGGCAACTTTGCGATTTCCCGCCATACCTCCCCCCCCCCCGCTCCATCCTAAATATCTCTTCCCAAATAACACAAAGAGGCGCGGAAGTTTGACGCGCCGAAACCACGGGATATGACGTTAAAATACTGAACGCGTGTCATGTTGCATTAGCGCGTGTCAACTTCCCTCGGTAGGAATATCCGTTTTATCATGGATTCATGCAAATGCGCGCGGATCAAATTTCAGCCTCGCCACCCCCATTGTTCGGATGGAAGATCTTCGGTATCTGTAACTTGGCAACAATGAAAATCTCGCTCTTAATTCAGGCGTTTCCTTTTCCGTCCCATAAATTAGAGGGTTATTAGCGCGAGACTGAGCGACGCCCCCGGAACGTCTGAGAGAGAGCGCGTCGTTTTGCGCGGCGACGCGGTCAAAGTCAAAGCCGCGGGCCGTCGCGGAAACAAAGGGACAGTGAGTAAGGTCGCGCGCACGATTCAGAGAAAGTGGGGTACACGCCGCTGGCTTTGGGTCATTGCCTTTTTCGTGCCACGAACGCGAGCTTCCACGCATCCATTCAGTGTCCGAACCACGGCCAAAGGTGAGAGTGTTCGAACGACAACCGGATGACAATCTAACAATGTCAGATTTAAGGATCCCGCGTCGTTTCTTTTGTTGCAAGATTCAATCGTTCCGGATCGAGCATTGAATTTTATCGATGCAAAAGAGGTGTTAGCTTTATCCACCAACCAAAGTAGGTGGATAAACCAGGAAAATTCCCGATGATCTCTGGCTCTGTCTTCGAATGATTTTGTCAAATTTTAGCAGTCCACTTTACCGATATTTCATGACTCACTAATGTTTGCTAAAAGTAAAACTTTTTGCTCGCACCTTTAATTCTTAGCTATCTTTTCCATGGCGATTTCACTGAAAGCAACCACCCAACTGTAAGACCGTCAAGATCCCAGCTAAGAAGCCATTGGGCGTTACGATCTCGACGATTCCGAAATATTATTTTGCATCCAACCGTAAAACTATCGCGGTCATTCCAATAAATGATTCGGAATGAGCATTTCCGCGTAAAAATGCACGATACAGCGCGGCATAATGACGGCCGTAAATATTGCTGTTGCCAGGAAAATTATCGTGATTATTATTGAAGACGCAATGAGCATCGTGGATGGTGGGAATAAATTATGAAATAAGGTACCGAGAGTGAACCGCCGAGCCTACAATATCGCGGTGATAATAATACGCCGGTGCAATTTATACCGAGACACTATCGCCATAATTAAACGAATGCTCGCGCACACTCTTATCTCTTTAAGCGTGACAAGGTGTGCGAGATATCTAAAAGGGTCGTAACAAAAGCACCATGTCCGGTCGGGGCATACCGGCGCGCGTGGAGCACTCGCGCAATTTAAATTTTAATGAAATGCCATAATTACGCACCGAATGCACCGGGTAATGCGATACGCGATGGCCGCGCCGAGACTTTGTAGATATTTTTGCGCTCGTTCGTTGCGCCCGAGCAATATCATCAATTTAGGAATAATAGATAGCGATTCGAAAAAGTCGTATGTACAAATTTACATGTTTGTTAACTTTTATCGGAATTAATGATCGTTGCGGATTCTCCGCCTTTCCCCTTAACTGCGACCGTATTGAAGGGTCGTTCGCGATCCGACGGAGCAGATTGCTCCGTCATTTTGTCAATTATAATAAGTCACCGGTTTAAACAATTGCGGCGGACTCGATGCTTTAATTATGGCCGCGATTTGTATTATGATAATTTAACACGTCGTCAACACTTTATCGCCTTGCAGTATTTTATTTTACAACGAGACAAATAAAACGGCTATTTTTACGTCTTTTTATAACAGACGAAGAAATTGATGTTAAAAATAAAGAAGTATTGGAAAAAGCAGTAAAATGTGACATTATAAGCTACCTAAGCTGGACACTTTAAACGCGATTTTACTGCCTTTCAAAGTTTTTTTTTCTCTCTATTAATACTGTTATATCTTTGATTTGATGTTAAAATTAGAAAATATACAAGTTTTATTGTTCTCGGTATAATGTAAGTAATCATATTATGATATTAATTTCTGATTATTCGACAAAACATTTTATTTGATAATATTATACTAATATAAATTTATACAGTCTTGCTGAAATTTAAAGTCGAGGACGTTTCCCGAGAAACAATTTTCCGTAAATTTGGGAAGGGACGAGTAATTTAATATTTTTATGGTAGAAATAACATCGGCGTCGCTGTAAATTATGTCCAACGGACAATGCACACTTTTTCCCCCTATGAAATTTTAAGTTTTCCCAGTCAGCTGATATTGTACATCTGTAGTCCATATTGCAATTCCGACCATCATATGAATCGACAAAATTCTAGTTCACTTTGTAACACTTATAATGACACGGCATAAAACTCTCATGAGAATAAAAACGTGAAACACGCTGAGAAGTAAGTGTTTAAATAATGAATCATGAAATATCGTTATTTTTTATATTGAATTTAAAATTTACTTTCTTATTATGAAAAAACGTCCGTTTTAAAAGAAAAAGGTTTCTCACAATTTAATATTTAATATTAGTTATTGAAAATAAACTATTTCTGTGTTATATAAGTTGTTATATATCAACTGTCAGTTTATAAAAGTTTTAACTTTTTTTCATTAAAATTTCTTTTCAAATTGGTAATTCATAAATTCGAGAAAATTGTTTATTAGAATAATCCATATTATATTAGCTATCTGAAAAGATTAACTTTTCGTCAAACTTTCAGCGAACAATTAAAAAAATGTTCCTCTAATGTAATTAATTCAGTTGGACAACTTTAACGACCTTTAAAGCCCTATCTCTTACATCGTTCGAGGGTATACCTTCTTCTTTCGTGAACTCAAAATACTTGATTTTTGGTGAAGATAATGAAGTGTGCTATTATACCTTTCTTCGGATACTTTTGAAGTTTAAAACCGAAACTTTTTACGCAACATTCTTACAATCCAAAGACCTGTAAAAGCTGAAAAAAGTAATTCTAGAGGCTTGCAACCTGTCCCTGCAATTCACAATATACCAAACAACCTTGAAATCAACCATAGGTCCCCATCATAAAAATATAATTAACCTTCAGAAACATATACATTTTGTACCCTATATTGAAAATTTAATTCTATACATTTATACTGTTTTGTGAATGCTCTTATCACTTTTTAAATGAAACAAACTTATTTTTCTTGGCAGTATAAATAAGAATTAACTATTACATTTTTAATTGTAAACACCAACAATACCAAATTTTATAACCGAAATAAAAATTGTTATTTATTGATACTTGCAAAGTAATATTCAACCTTAAATCTATTGTTATCTACTATAATTCATAAGCAGTTACATTTTCAATGAAAGTTCTCTTTATCGCGTATCTCCACATAATAGCCACTTTATTTCATGAAATGTATTAATCTCGATAAATAGACATCATTTTCCATCTTTTCAATACAATCATACCGATACATTTCAATACAGTAACTTACATTCAATATGTATCCATTTAATGTCTGTTAATATTCGTAACCTAAAAATATAATATTTTTTTGTCATATAAATTTATCAATTTTTTTTTCTTTTACTTCTCATAATGGAATTTTTAATTCTACACAGTTATACTGGATAAGAATTATCATAAGAATATAATTTTCTTTCATTTAAATTATAACTTTCAAGATAAATCATTCAAACCGCGTTATGAGTTGTATTAAAAGTCGGAATAAGTGTAACTGAAAGAAACATCGTTGACAATTAATAACGAAAATGTTAAAATAGCCTCATCTTGATGATGTATGTAAACATTCTCCCGTTCATAATTCGAGCGCTGAAATTTATAGGTAACACGGCTCGCCGCTTTGTTCGACTTTAAAGGGACATTGGCCCTGAAAAATAAAAGTAGCGAGGTCTTTACTCTCCCTCTCCGGGGTGAGGAATCTAGGTCAGCGCAACGTTCCGTTCCACTTTCTCCTTTCTTCACTACATTTCACGTTCCGAATAATCTCACTACGAACAACGCCACTTTGCCTCCGATATTACGTTACATTAGTGAACTGTTACGTCACTTTGATATCGCGATGCGAACGAGAACACTCGATGAATTCATTAATACCACGCTAATGTCTGCGGAAAAGAGGGAAACGAAAATAAACGAATCTGCGAAATAGAATCAAGCGTAAAAACCGAACGCATTTTTCTGTTAACTTCGGTCGTTTTGAAAAATGGTTAGCGTCTGAGACACGAAATCAAGTGTGTGCAAATATAACTGGCACTTTTTTAACAACATCGAAGAAAAAGAAAAAAAAACTAGTTACAATAACAAGCGTGTTTTTTATGAAATAATCTTGCAAAAATATTTGCAAAAATTTGTCACGCGGATAAAATCACGAGAATTATGTTTAGTGAGAAGCGAAATATGATATAGAACGTGAAAGCCGTGTTGTTTCGCGTTTTTTGAAACATTATTCATTATTAGAGAACACATAGCAGGTTTTATTGAACTCCATTTGCTTAAATTCGTACGGTTTTTCAAATTTGTATGCAATTATACGTGTCAGTAATCTTGACAAAGTGCCGAGTGAAAAATAAAAATTGTATTTTCGTGTAAAAGTAACAAATAAACGTGTACGGCCAGATTTAATTATTTTTTGAGATTCAGCAGATCTGAATATGTTAAATCAAGCATGAGAAATTAATGGAATCTGGCTGCGTTTATTTTTTATGTCTGTTCGACTAAGTAGAAAAGATTTCAGCATCAGCGAATGAGAAACGGGCATCCTGCGTAATTGATGAGGATTAAAACCACATATACGTATTTTTAACTAATCAGTCTTCGGGCAGAATTGTTTTACGATAAATATTAAATTTATAAACGAATGCACCAGAATCGTAAACTTTCATTACTTTGAAATTGAACCCTAAAATGAATAATTAAGAATCATCAAGGATAGACCAAAAATAATCTAGTGAAAAAATTGAGGAATACCTAGGCAGAGACCAATCAAATTGAGTCCATGAAACTGACGAATTAGATTTAGACAAAGCAATCCATTATTTTCACGTGAATTTCAGAAATTTATTTAACATGGCTCGGATTGTTTGATATGGATCAGATAAACGAACAACAATAATAAAAAAAGAACCGCTTCGTTCTATAATTTATTGCCAATTCAAAGGTAACTCTACAACGCCTCTCTCACAGAAGCGCTGATCTATATTGGTAACGAACTTGTCTAAGCGATTTTTACCATTTTCACTTGATGCCAATTTCTTATGACCAAAGAAGTTTAGCAATAATAAATAATGCTAGTAACAGCGTGATGCCAGGCCAGGACAATAAGGTGGATGCATCAAAAGTTTCCAACGAAGCTCCCGGAGTTTCTGACGAGTCACTATGGACGTGTGTGGTCTGGTGCTGTCCTGATGGAACACAACACCTCTACTTTTGGCCAATTCTAACCACTTCTGGTCAATCGCAAGCTTCAAACTATCCAATAGTTAACAGTAGAGGTCCTAATTTAGTCTTTGGCCATATGGAAGCAGCTCATAGTATATGATTCCTTTCCAGTTCCACCAAATGCACGGCAAAACCTTCTCGGTCGTTAGTCCTGGTTTGGTCACCGTTCGAGCCGCTTCACCGCGCTTTGACCACGATCGTTTTCGCACAATATTGTCGCATGTGACCCATTTCTCATCCCCAATCACCATCTGTTTAACAAATGAGTCGCTTTCATTCCGTTTTACTAAGGCTTCGCAGATAGAATTTCGATCCATCATTACTTTTTAACATTATTCGTCCGACAACCCAACATTCAGCTTCTCTTTACATCCAGTTTTATACAGATAATTTTAAATTATTTTATAGATGACCTTTAGTTACTAAGCGATATTACGACTGCTAACATGCTAGTCAACTTCGAACATTTTTTTGATTTTATCGACATCTTCGATAACGACGCGTTTACCTGTGCGAGGTGTATCTTGAACATTAAAAGTACCCGAAGAGAATCGTTGAAACCAAAACTGCGCGTAATTGGCTATAGCAATATCGGGGCCATAAACACGATTCACAATTTCAGCCGCCTGGCTCGCGTTTTCTCCTTTATCAAAGCAAAAACGTAAAATATACCGAATTTCCACTTTGTTAACTTTCATCTTTTACGTCCTATATATCACTACTGAATCAACTAATCTAAAAACTGTAAAAAAAAAAATTTTAGTACAGAATGTTACTTTTCCAACGAGTATAGGTTTGAATTTGTTTGATCAATACTTTACGATATATATATATATATATATATATATATATATATATATTACTACAGTCAATTTGGGAAAAGTTAATGGATTTTTTTCCCCGAAACTAATATTCAATTTAAAAACTGTTTAATTTTATAAGGACTAAATTGTTCTTGATGAAAACCGTATAATTGTTCGACTGACAAATGATCTTGATTGACGAACAATTCTATCATTTATTAAAAAAGGATCCATGTTTTATGATAAAATTATAGGAGAATTACATATAATTGAATATTTAAAATCAGAAGAATCTTGAAACGTTCCTGTCAATCCGGGATCGGGCTGATAAGCGTGGATTAAGGGTACGCGCAATTAAGCTAATAGCACCCTGTTATTGCAATGAATGCTTGAAAAAGTACGAAATGAATTGAATTTTGAGCTGGAGCTTTTACCTGAATTGCACGAACACTCTTCATCTGATTCTTAGGAGGAACCAAATTGTCTAGGCGCGGAACAAATTCCGCGTGGGGGTCAACGAAAAATTTTAACTTCGCATGTTAAAAACATATCGCGACCGTAAACTTTTTGACAGTGTGTCATTTGATTGGAATATAAATTGGCTGCAATCGGGGTGTTTGCGTATGGAGTGGCTAAAATTATTATTTTTGAATGAAGAAATATGATGGTCCTCCAGCGAGCGTAGAGCAAATTCCTCGGAATAATGTATTTTGGAAGTATGCACGAAATAATTCGAATAACTTGGGATTCGTAGTTAGGGAGAGTGTGATTGATGACGGCACCACTGAAAAATTCACATTTATTAAACGCGTCGTTTAATTTTCTCAACTTTATCGTTCTTTTGTATTTAAAACCTGATTTAAGATCGAAGAAGGGGAATTACGCTTTCAAAACAACGCCGCTTAATGTTTTATCCGAGAGAAAAAAAAATTTCTTTTTCTGCTTACACGCTTTCTTCTTTCAGAGCAGAACTTTGTATTTGTAAACAGCTGCCAAATATTGAACTGAATGAAATTATTTCCACTTTCGAAAATTATAGCAAGAATATTTATCTTATATACGTACACAAATATTTCTCGATTAAAATCGAATATAATGATAAGAGAAATCTGCTAAAAAATAGAATACAGTTAATTTTGGGATGGTCGCGATTGACGGAGTTACTTGTCTACGCAAACCATTTTAAAAACAATATCTGTCGACGATTGCGAAACAAAACGGAACAGTGGCAAGAGTCGGATATGTAGGTTATTCCAATTCGCGTATTGGCGTGGAGTTTGCAGGAACCGACGGCAAGACAATTCGAATTGCGAATCTGACGAATCGCGATCGGGGAAGTGTCGTATGCCGGGGCTAATTGAATTCCATCAGAAATGAGAGTGGCGCATTTACGAAGCCCGATAATCGATTCCCGTGATCGGCAGCGAGAAGAGGGATTACCGAGGGATTACGGAGATCATCCGAATAATTACACCGCTCGGTTGGGAATCCCCGCGTCAGCAAATAACGTTGATCCGGACCGGAAAATTCAAGGTCCAGTGAGGCGCGAGCTTTACCAACATGATTTCGCACGCCATGAAACATTGACAGATGCCGCTTTATCTAGATTTTTGCGCCAAACACGTGAAAGCTATCATTTTCGTTTTCGATTTCAAATGACCAATTATAACGTTCCATCATCAATTTCGGACGCTGATGAACAATAATTCCCGTTCAAATTGATTCGTAAAACGATCAGTTCGACGGCTTATTAATTTTGGGGAAAATAAATATATAATGATAATAATACGCAAGTACTGAAATTTCAACCAAACAAATGCTTCTGCCTGTAATTATAGTTTTAGTTTACCGTCGAAGGGTTTAATTAATTCAATCTGTCAATAAAGTTTTAACCAATTTTGACAGAAAAATAATGGGCAATTTTATTGCAGTTCACAACTTAAAGGAAGCATTTTAAATACAAAAACAAATAAATAAATTTTATATTTTGTATGCATCTTGCGAGATAATAAAGTAATATGTAATCTAACATATCGTACTAAAAGAGTAAATATTATTGTGGTCATAAAAGAAAGAATAAATACAAAATTGTTAAAACGTAAATTTGCCCATTGAAATCCTACAAAAATTATCTTCTAAATTTATCGTAATACATGTAGCCATATAAATTAAAAAAATAAATTCAACTAAAACCATTAACGCAAAACACTTTCGTTACGTTATAATTTAAGTGTGTAAACAATACACCCGAAAATATAAATAAAGGTCATAAATATCAATCCTAATTATAACTAATAGTCTTCAAATGTCAATAATATTGTCAATAACTATTTATCACCATCTCATCTTAGGTAATATCGTATACAAAAGAAAATGTTATTGAAAAAGATGTTCTCCAATGTCAAATTAAAAATAACTTGACTCAAAATATTTTTGCAAATTTACATAAATAAAACTTTACGCTAAATCTTACATAAGATTTGATCTATGAGCATAATAAGAATAAAAACCTAACGTCAAATCTGACATCTTGTTGTGATTTGTAAACTCGTACATAAAAATGTCGAGATTCAACGTCGAATTGTATAAATGATCGCGTTCAAATTTTATTTTCAATTTTAATTAAAGCATATGTAAGATTCTTTTGAGATTCAACAAATATTATTTTCAATTCCAGAAAATAATCATCAAAATATTTTATAACAAATAAAAAGGTTAAATTATTATTAATTTTATAATTCCTTTTTAAGATCCTCACTACTTTACTGATTGAAATAAAAATTTACCAGTAAAATTTGTAACGCGTTTTTTTCTATATTCTTCTCCCTTATATGTCCACTGCAATTCGCAGCTGAATTTAAAAAAAAAAATTGTTCTCAATCCATGTGCCATTTAATCTCTGCAATCTCTCACGGCAATAATGGAAACATCGATGCAAAAAACGGTATAAAACTCATACGACGGGCTATAACTTAATTTCAAAATTTGAGCCGGTTGAAAGGCTTGTAAATGGACGATTATTTGACGTGACATTGCAAACAAGAGCGAGGCGAAATTTCAATGCGAGTAATTTCGAAAATACATTGAAGTTTGTTTTGCTTTCGAGCCGGGGGCTTTAATATCATTTTTCTTCATTTGTCCGAAACAGCTCCAGCGATAAGATCATTAGACCGACAATACCGAATCGCGGTAGCGTCACGTTAATTGCTTTCTTCCGTACCGTTGGCTTCTCAATGACCGGTATATTGCAACACAACGGCGACGGCAATAAGGCGAAGAAAAACACGGTCCCGGTGAGATTTATGAGTTTTTGAGAGCCAAAGCACTACCCACCGTTTTGCCGGCACCGAAACGCGACGCGGAGCTTTCGTTCGCGATACGGCGATCCGCTTGATTTATCTCGGCGCGTTTCTATTTTTCACAACACGAGCGGCCGAAAAAAAAATCATGCGCTTTACCAAAAGCACTCACGACGACCGCCAGCCGGTGGGGAAGTGGGGACGGGTGGCACAGTGACGTTCGTACCGAATACGTTTTCAGCACGCATCATCCCGCACGCGAAATATTCCAACGACTCATCAAAATACGCGACCTTGTAATCGACAACCTAGCGTTTGCCATGAGTGGATGGAGCTTTCCAAACATGTTTGGCTGAAGTTAATGTAGCTCGCGAATAGTAAATGACCGAATACATGGGCAAATATTTGTATAAGAATTTATTCTCATTCCCAGGTAGAAATGAAATCGGGCATGCCCTATCACCTATAGGGCCCCAATGGGGCTGAAACGTGGAATACCTGAACAACGGTTTCCTGATTCGAGCCCTATAAGGGACTAACCAGGTACACTGCATTTGAGCACGTA
>JABFPN010003121.1:0-19257 GCA_022817305.1 Leptoteleia sp. ZL-2020
TGCAACGCTTCTCGGTTTCGAAGTGGGCACATTAGTGATTATTCGAAATGTTTCACTTTATTAGCGGAATAAGGATAATTTATGGGAATTTTATAGTAAATTCAATTTATTATTCATACGTCCGTACATCTGTAGGCTCGGTCCCGATGATTCCGCGGCGGCAATCGCGTGTAAACATTGTAAAGGCTCGTATTAAATAATATATGACGTATTACATTGTAATACTATTCACTTCTAAATTACCTCAAGACGTTATAAAACGATCGTTAAAAAAGACATAAATGTTTCCTTTATCCTATGAAAGGTGTTCCCTCGCAAGGAGCGATGGGTGGGAAGAGAAAGAGTCACCTTTAATCGGGCGCATAAAAGCCACTTGTGCGAAATAATCGCACGTATCTCGTCCTTTATTTCGCGAAAATTTGAACAAATGTTTCGAAAGTTATTGAGGACTGCCCCGGGAGCGCGAGGCAATCTTTGTGCTACCGAGGCCTCTCTCTTTATTGCCCAGCATTCAAACTGGCCTTACGATCCGGCACTTTTGCCTTCGCTCTGTCTCGCTCTCTTTCTTTTCAGTCTCTCTCGCATGCTCAAAGTGTCTAGTTTCTTTCACGAAAGGCCACGGTTCCGTGGCTGCGGGGTCCCGACTTGTTCCGACTCGAAAGTCACGGCTAAGAGGATGCGCGCATGCGTAATAGCGGTCGCTTAACCGCTCCACCATTATGCAATTAATAAAGGACACATTCGGAGAACATTTTAGTGCGCCCAACTAGAAAGTTATTTTGTTGGTTGGATTTGACAATTGTAGTGTACGATTGGTTGACGTATCTAACGAGAAGAGTTATGTTCATTTCTTAAAGACTAATTGAACGAACTAGAAAAATTTTGGTTGTACTTGATGGGCTTTATTTTTATATTTACATTTTATTTTCATTTTACGTCGCTTTTAAAGTTGTAATAAGAATAAAATATAAATTGTACTTACCTTACACTTTAAGTTAGAGTAACAACGTAATTATTAAATTATTATACATTAATCGGTCATCTGCTTTTATTTAATTTCTATTTTAATTTATGTAGTTACAGCTAAATAATTTGAACACGCGTGTTACATTAATTATTGTAAGAATTAATTATAATTAGAGTTATTAAAATTAATTTTTTTAAATTATGATTGTTGATATTTGTCCAAGAAATTTTGAGATATGTGATTATAAAAGGAGTGAAGTTTTTGAGAATGATGTTCCAAGGTTGAAGGAGTGTTGTAGACAAATTAAGTGGGTGGTTAGAGATAGCTTTAGTGGATTGTGCGTTTTGCTGTTTATCAGTGAAATGTGATTCGCGTAATAATTCTATACAATCGCGAGTTGGCGTTTGATTGAAATTTATTGATCCACACTTCATACTTTCGGTTGTTGGTTTGAAAGTAAAATTGTAGAATTAACATTTCAATGATCTGTTTAGTCTTCGCGTACAATGTTAGTACCTTAAAAGAATTTGTAGGTGAGTGGGCACATGAATTCTTTGATAAATCAAGGAAAAAAAGTAACAAGACAAATATTTTACATATTAAGTTAAGTAAATTATTGCATGAAAATATATTTTTTGTGCTTGTATATTTATTTTTATTGATATACAAATTTAGGCAAAGTTCAATTTCTCTAAAAACTTATAAACTTTGATCGGCGTTTCGTTCCTTAAGGATGAATTACAAATGATGTTATAAATTATTCTTTCACGAATTCAAGAATAGCATTAATGTCGATCAGCAATTTTAATCGAGTTTTTTTTTGCGATTCTACGGTAGGAAGCGGCATAACTCTTGTTAGAGATTTTTAAAATAAATATTAGCGCCATATAATTGACATTTTAAGGTCACGATTTTGTTTAGTTGCCTTAACCATCGGCAGTATATTTCATCAGAGCACATTGACAGATTGAAATATTGCTTTTACAGAAGCATGAAGTTAGTTACAAGTATGAAACGCGATATTTAATCCATAAATCGCATTCTTCGCTATTAAAAAGATTTTTCTTGCCGTTCAACACGTTTGACATTAAGCTTCGAACAAGAAAATACAGCTGAAATCACTCTTTATCAATCAATGATAAATATTGTTAAATTCCATTATCATCATCATCATCATTGTCATATTTTTAATGCATCTTAGAAATTATTTCATGTTTTATAACGGAAAAACAAAGGAAATAAAAAAGCTTTTTGTTTTTACATAATTATATAGCTTTGATATAAATCGAATTACAAATTACTATTGAATTAATTTTTATTCTAAACAATGTACAAATTTCTGGGGATGTGTGAAATAATGATTCATTAGTTTGGGCTTGTTGAATAGCTTTGGAGTATAATGAACTGTAGAGTGGCGTCGGGCCAGGCAGATACGTTTTTGGGGTTTTCATAACGGGTCCGGGGAACGTCCTCGCTGCGACCTTACCTCGAGGCGTTCATAAATATTAATTCAATGCACTTCCTCTTAAAAACGCAAAACGAGCAATCAGAGGTGATCCGCGTAAAAGAAGCAAGACGACGCGGAAGAGGTGGAACAAATATAAATAAGGGAACGTAACTGATCGTAAGCACAACTTTTAGACACGTTGCCTTCTTAGCATTTCGGCGGGACGATTAAATATTCATGAAAGCGGACCAAATGACGTACGGCTACAAGCCAAATCCGTAATATAGCGGCCTGTTAAAAAAAATTATTGGAAATTACGTGTTTCTATATCAGACGTTTATATATATTTATATTAAGAATATAGATAAATCTGTGCTGTTTGTAATACAAAAAATGTATAACCTGAAAAAAATTACTTTCAATTATGAGAAAAGTCATTTGGCGTTTAGAACACTTTACAGTTTCGGCCATCTACGTTCTTTGTCTTCGATGCTAAATTCACCTTTCTTAAACTTATCAACCTTTTATAAAATCGCTGAACTTTAAAGTTGTGTTGCCGAGAGTTGTCCAACCATAGAGATGTTTTTAATCATAACTTAATGATGGCGCCATCTTCTGTCAAACGGCGGATACTTATTTGTAGGCCTAATATTTATACATATATATAGGTAACAAATGTTTAATATTCATGGTATCGGGTATCAAGGTTCTGCGGGATCAAAGACCCCTTGTTGAGAAAAAACAAGTTCTGTTGTCATATTAAAAAAAGATATTGCTGCGTTGTAATTTATCGCTTGCATTGGCATAACACGGATAAAGTGTTTCTAACTTGGAATTTCGGGAGGGGGTGGCGCACTTAAGCGCATAAATAATTTTTCAACTGAAACGCTCGCAGGAAAAAGACCGAGTTAATTCGACATAAATCGTGACGTAAGATTTATCATGTTAGAACAGTGTTACACGTTGGTAAAAAATTATTATGGACACGTTCAATTATCAATTTTGAATTCGCAACAAAATCCGAACGATTAGTCAGCGTCCATACATTGCTTGGACGTTATTTTCATTTTCTTGACAAATGACGTTCGAGGGGACGTGTAATGAGTTGACGTGTAACGTACCAAAAGTAAAAGTTCTAATCTAACGGGGACAAAAAAGTTGACGAGACAATTAGTCTGGTGTGTTCTGCGCAGTTGACGATTATTGTACAACTTATTACACGCACTTGCTGTAAACTTTTATATTTCTGATCATTTAAATTATCTGGAAATATATTGAATTAAATATGATAACAGTTTTAACTGCACGTTGAGACAGCCGATTAAGTTTGGTGATAATACACAAATTGTCAACTCTGTTATAATATGGACTATAATCAGTAGTGTATATGTATATATATATATGAAAATAAGAGTGAATAATTTAAAGATAAGAAAAGGTGTCCATGCATATCTGATTGAATGCCTTTCGTATTTTTTATTTGATTGAGAAATGTATTATTTTCGAGGCTAAAATTAATACTTGTTGTTAAGAAAATCCGACTTTTTCTTTTTTGAAATTTTTACTAACTTAGACAAAGTGTTATCATGTTTTAACCTGTAAATGCAGAAAGTTTTAAGGTGTTAATTATTATATAGTTGAGATAATAAATTTTCGCAGAGTTGTTTCGAATAAAATTTTCATTTAATTTTCGCAAGTTCGTTGCTTTGCCCAAAGTCATTTGCTATCTAAGTACAAAAAGGAGAATAAAGTTCATTTTTTTTTTATACAATGTAAATGATCACTGGTTAACTACATAGCAATGCTCGCGATGTTATATAAAATGTTAATTTATATAAGCGCAGCGTAAATGTAAATCGAACGCCATTAATTACAAATAATAAATCAGTGAACCATTAATTGATGTTTTTAAGTCAATATTTTCATTCGTACGGGAAATTTAGAACTTCTCGCACACGCAAGGACTTTTAATTATTCAGCGAAAACTTTTTGTCTCCCCGGCACACACGGATCAATCTAACGAGGTTAACAATTAAGTTTAAATTGTGCAAATTAAACACAAAGAACGGAAGAAAAACAGCGTAACAGTTTGAGAAAGTTGGACGTTAGTCGTCGCAGCCGGATCGATCGGGATCTAATTATCTATTCTCCCCCCTTTGCCGCGATCAAAGGATCTTTTGTGGCTCGCGTTTCTGCAGACAAAAGTGCGCCTTTTTCCGGAAGTAGATTTGCGCCAGTCGTCAGTTGAATGAATTTGCATAATTCGCGTATAAATCTGTTATTCGATACGTTCTAATAGATTCTATCGGGCGACTGCGATATCCGCGTACTGCCAACGATGATCAGCTTTGGGTTCCACTCTTTCATCATCTTTATTCAGATTTTCCACGGAGATCGATCTTTCTTTATTCCTTTATTTTTCTCACGTACGTCCAATTCGTGTCCCGCTCCAGGAAACAATCAACGAGTCAATGATCCGTTAATGATTGATAATTGCAATATCGTGTTTATTAATTCTCGTCTCGACAAGCTCCGACGATCTTTCCACGACACACAGGTGGCAAAAATGTATGACAAAGTAAAAAGCATGGAAATTTGCAACTGATGGGGCGGTTAGAAAATCGCGATGCACTTAAAGAAACGTCGATTCATTCAATTAAGTTAGAAAGTATGGGCCGGCACTGTTACGTGTTATCGATGGTGCAACGCATTATTTGTCGGACTAATGACTGCTATGAAAAATTGTCATAATTTCATTGGCTCGAGTTAAAAAGGACTTGCAATTATCGTTGCGCTATTTCCATTGCACAATTTGTCCTGATGTAATTCAATATTAGTTTGCAAAAACAATTGTCCAATTGAATGCAACAATTATAATAACACGGTTAAGTGAATGGCAAAATAAACAGTAACTGCCTTTCTAATGAAATATATCTTTTGCCACCTTCTTCTTCTTCTTCTTTTTCAAATCAGTCCAAATCACGACAATGTGGTTTCAAATTCATTGATTCCTTTCTGCAGCTTATTTCATATATTCGAGTGTAACTGCCGCGTCAGCAAATAAATCGATAAATCTCTCATTTTATCATTGACCGTATAAAAACGGATTTGTTAATATTTGGGGGTTTGTAGTTTTTAACATAGTTCCGTATGAAATTTATACGTTGAGGATGGCTTTTGGTCTGCTTTTAAATGCGTTATATTAAATTTGGTAGCATGTTTATAGGAAAGAAACAAAAAGTGTCGTGCAGAATGAGACTCTGATGAAGAAATAAAAATTGATCTTTTGCCATAACAAAATACAAGAAGTTCTGTCAGAAGTTGGGGTCCAGAAAAAAAAAAGAAAAAAAAAAAAACGGGGGTTGGAGCGAGCAAAAAGTGGATCGAAAGAGCGAGAGAAAGAGAGGGAGAGCGAGCGAGAGGGAATGGGAGAGAGAGAGAGAAAGAGAGAGAGAGTAAATCTAGTCACGAAGCGAGGACGCTCTCGTTTCGATACATAACTGCACGGCCGGTAACCCGTCGGTAAACGATCGACGGAAAGATGCCGCACTGGGTCAAAAAAATGCAACATAGCTGCACGTACGTATAATAGTACTGTCGGTAAAAAGGGCTCGGAGTCGTCTCCTCATCTGCGCGCTCTCACCCGGACACATGGAAGGTCGCGCGACGCGCTCTCGTATTTTTGTTTGTCTCAAATCTCCCCTGGCGAATTCCTTTCGCTGAAAAGATTTCGCGATTATTCCGCTCGCTCGTAAATCGAGCAAGCGACAAAAATGCGATTACTCGCGGGACCCGGCTCCTAAATCGATTTGTCGACTTTTTAAGACCTATTCAATTAAGAACGGAGGTATAAATATGCAGGGAATTATTTCGACGCGAAAGGACTTTCATCAATAATGTTCAATTAAAAGCGAAGTCTTTATTTTTTGCCAACCTGCTCGCCAACGTTCTAATTATACTTATAAACATTTACCTTCTACGTCCTAAAGTTGCATTTCTAAAGTGATTTCTTCGCGGTTATTAGGAGAATTTGTGGTGATGGCGTTAAAAAATAGGATACACTGGGAGAAATTTGATAGAGTAAGGTAGGATTTGTGTTAGTAAATTGAATGCATAAGGCATTGCTCGTGTTTTGTTCTAAGATTATGAGGCATTTTACCAACAGCGATAGGACTTTTTTGGGTCGACGTTTATAATCATTGAAAACAGTGGTTGGAGATTCTCTAATTCTCTAATGTACAATTACAATTTACATTGTACTGGATGAACAAACAATATATAGATGTATTCTGGGAATTGTTCCTGGCCCATCACTTATTTCCAGTTGTTCTCAAGATCACTTCCATATAGTATCTATAATTTTTTTCCAAATCATTTTAAGATCTTATCCAAATGAATTTTTCCACATACGACATCAAGTGTAAGTCTAAATGCAGTCTGATGAAATAATTTAGGAAAAATTTTCAAATTAAAGTTCTAGCTTGAGTTTTGTTTCTGGAAGTCCAACATCAACTAGTACTGTATAATAATGTGTTGGACTTTCACTTATGAGACTTCAGGTCGAATTTTTTTTGCCTGATATTTTTCTACTTTTCTAGTTTTCTAGATTATGTCCAACAGTCGATAAACTGTTTGACATAATCTGTTATTTTTTTCCAAACTGTATCTGGATTTTATCCGGAAGACAGACACGATCCAGACTTATCAAGCTGGTGCCAGAATCCATCCAAACTATTTGGTCAAATTACTCCCATAATCTTGCCAGATTATTTGTTTACCGCATGAGTGAGAAAAGTGCGAATACGAGAGTGAACTCTAAACAGAAAAAGCGACGTAAAATAAAGGGTTTTCAAGTTTATGTGTATTGTGATAAAAAGTGTGTTTCGTTAGCAATTTATGAGGTATGATTCGAAGTGGAAACATTAGCATGATTATCTCTTACCTAACAAACGCTGACCCAGTTACATGTGATGTAATTTTATGATTTATAGAATCGAAGTTATCTGCGTTGTTACGGATAACGCATCACGGGGGGGAAATTTTTTCGGTAGTGCAAAGTAACCGTGCCGAAACAAACAGTGAAGATAAAAGAACACGGGCTCCCGCTTGATATTTGTCAAACAACAGATAAGACGTCGCGCGAAAATTTTGCCAGTTATTACATACCATTCAAATACTGTCTATAGATTATTCGCGATAATCGGCTTACGATGGTGGGCTTAAAAGCTTACAAATAAAATTGAAATCTGCGGAAAATTACGCGACGTTGTAATCCTCTGTCAAGCCAAGCATACTTCATTCTTTTGCAAGTTCGTGATAAACGATTGGTGAAAGCTTTCCGCGAGATCACCTTCCCCTCTGCTTTTATTTATACGTCATTATTTTCCTTTTGTTCCGCGGGATTAGGTGGAACTTTTAATTGGAATATTCACGAGTCACGAAAAGGGAAAAAAGAAGAAAAAAGAAAAAAAAAAAAGGAACGGAATTTCTTTCCGCAAAACTTGCGTATAGTCGCACTTTTATCACCGGCGCATTCGCTTCAATATTTTTACACACAAAATACCATTGGCTTTCATAAAGTTCGCTATAAAAGTGGCGGAACCATCCGCATACTTTCATTAAATAAGTTTTATCGCGTTTTCGGAAAATTTCGCATACTAATGAAGAGGTTTGCGCAATCGCGTGACGATCATTACCGTAAATAAAATATCAAATTATTTGACGTCGCGTTAAAGCGCCTTGCATTCACTTAACCGCGGGGATGAATTTTTCAACAAGTTCTGCGCGAGCGAGAAACTTTTCTCTTCCTCTCCTTCTTTTTGTATTTAGTCACGTGCGACGCATGCACAAGGAAATCAGCAAGATCCGAGCCGTGGAAGCCTCTGAAATCGAAGAAACGGTTTGCGCGGAGTTTATTATGTGACTGTCCTGCGACAGAGCGCGCGGAGTGCATAAAAGTGAAATGTGGCGCCCTGCGGTGTATTTCATAAAGTAACCAATCGTAAAACGAAAGCGAGTTGCATTTATCATGCGGCGAAACGTGACTATCTGGCACAACTTTTCAGTTAGCGAGTCGCGAAAATGCGCGACGTGACGTAGACTAACGCGTTGATGAGCAGCTAAACGGTACCGTTGCGGCCGCTTATGTCACGGCCTATGCCGTTCCTCCGATGCAAACTTTTAGATTAAAAAAATATAATTGGATGCGCTGTGGGTAGTGTCGGTTTGACGTACCATTGGACTTTGAATTTGACACGAGTTTCAGTGGAACGTTTAATAACACGTTACAACTGGCAGTATCCGCCGGAGCAGCCTTTTTTTTTTTACTTTTTCCAACAATATTTATATGAAAGACTTGTTATCATTTTTATTGCTATTTTTTTACTTTTCCAGCGTGTATCTGTTTAAAAGTTTCGCCGTGAAATTGTTTTTGGAAATAATTCGTACGCGCGCATGCTAAATTACATTTGGTTCGGTTTGAATTCTATGACACGAGTAATTTCGAACGACTTAACATTGCTGTGTCTAGCGAAATAATCGCAAAGGTGACGGATACGATTTATGTAGCGGTAATGCGAAAAGATAACGTTTTGAAGCAGCTTGTAATGCTGCTTTTGGCAAGGGATTTAAAAGGAAATGCGTTTTTGATGGGATCTCAAAATTATTAGCAAAAATGTATTTTCGTGCGAATGATTATGGTTACTATAATAAAGTGACAAACATGTGACTTTATTAAATTTTAATTTTGATATTAAAGAGTTAGTCTGAAATGTGGTATTTTGTGCACGCTAAAATAAATAAGTTCTGCTTTTAACTTTGTTTCAATTGTATGTCAGTCTTTGAATGAATGTTATTGTTTTTGAGACACAATTTTGAATCTGAAATCTGAAATAATTTAATGTTACTCCCTCTTAGGACTATTTAAATTGTAATTTCTCTGAATATTATGACATTGCAATTGAATTTAATACGTACATGATTATACTAAGAAAAATATGACAGAAAATATTTCTGTTTTTAACTTTGTTTTGCATTCATGTCGTGTATCAAGTAAATATTAATATTTTCGATGGAAGATCACCAGTTTTAAATATTACATTGATATTTAATAAACAAAATTTCTCGTTTAAAAAACAGTAATTATTATTGATTATCTCACATGTATTTGAAACAAAGTTAAAAACGGTTAATATTAACTGTCGAATTTGTCCCAGTGAACGTTCGTTAATGCCAGGTATTATCATTTAATATTATGTACGAGAAGATAGTTTAATCTATGATAAAAATTAGTTGAAAGACCTTAATTTTCGTCGTCCTATAAGTGGTTTAACGTGGTCTTTGTCTGACAAGACTTTTGTTTCACTGATTCTGAGATCGAGTGTGAAGGTCAGATCGCCAAATTAACGTTCAATCGAACGGAGAGTATTGTAGACAAAGAACGTCGACGAGACGAGGTTGATAATAAAGCATAATAAAAAGTAATAATGCAAATACATTTGGCAAATTAATGTTTGTGAGAACGACCGTGGCAAAATCGAATGGGAATTGAGAGGAGCGCATTACGACCGACGATTTTATGATCGCCGATTCGCTCGTCAATTTGACCACATTGTAATGTTTTTTTTTTTTTTCAAACGTATGTTCTGATTGAAAAACTGAAATTGTATACACATATTATTAATAAAAAGAAGATGTTTCATAATAACGACCGCGAAAATAACTTTATTATAATTAAAGTCAGACACGAGAAAAAGGTCACTTTTTGTTACAATACAAAATAATTCTCATTTTTATATTTTCAATTTAAAATGCTTTATGTTTTCCGGAGTTGATATTGTAACAATTTTAATTGACAAAAATATACCTTGTAGATTCATTTTAATTGTTCCTAATTGATCAGAATTCTGATGTAATTCTTTCATAAACATTTTAATTATTTCTTTTCTTACTACGTGATTCATATATAGGGTGATTCTTTTAACCTGGAACATATACATATATATATATATGTACTATGTGTAGTATATTTTGAGGACCTTAAAGAATTTAAATTATTAACGAAGTTGTATTACTTTAATATCGTTTTTTACAATTGTTCAATATAAATTATTTATTATTTATTGTCAATACAAAAGAAATATATCAGTTATAATTAAGATTTGATAATTATAACAATCTATACCTATGATTTCATGAACAATTATGTCCTTTTTTAAGTTAGACAAAAACGCGTCCATTTATTTCAGTTTTTTTACATTTTCAGAACGAGCAAATTTCTTCTAAGAAGTCGTTCTTGCTTCATAATTCGTGTATAATATACTCGAATCAAAATAGATGCTCCACTTTCAAGCCACCGTTAAGTTAGGTCGCAATCTCATTATTAAGGAACTATCGTGGAGCGAAGAATGCGAACTCGTTCATTCATTAAAATATTTAAGCATTAAAAGCTCCGTCACTTTATTCCTACTTGCGATTGAAATGAAAAAAAAAAGAAAAGAAAAAGGGATCGAGGCATTTGTTGACTAGTGGAAATTTGCAGAATTTCAAAAACGAATGACGAAGTTGCGACAATTGTCACTTCGTTTTGCATTCCCCGTGTGATTCGCGCCGAACAATAAAGTCTCCTTCTTGATTTTCCCGAGGATTTCGTGAAAAGCCGAATAATTAGCCCGAGACTTGTAAGAGAGTCGTTATGATTTAGACTCAACATTTTATACTCTCTCATCACGACAGGCGGAGACTGACGAGAGTACATGTACTTGGGAAACTCGTGATATGCGAGCCTCGTGCGACGAATTGTATTAACCTGTACATCCACCGCTACGTTATATACGTATAAACAAGCTAGGATTCATTTACTTCTTGTTCGTAGTCCTTGTTCCTTTGTTTCAACCTGTGCCTCGATTCTCTGTCTCCGCACTTCTTTGCCTCTCGTTTCATCTCCCTTTGCCAGATCTTCGTCTACGTTTATTTCAAGTGTAGCGAATTCCCCGTCACGGCTGAATTTAGATTCTTCTTAATAAAATAACTCTTACGTTAATTATTGTCGACGAATTGAGAAAAAGGGTGGAAAAGGAAACTGATTTCGAAGGTCAAATGTAAAATCCAGGTATCGACGACTTGACGTGACGAATAAATTGGTATAAATGTTTGACAATTTTTTTATTAATGGTTAAAACGATAGAACAACTGAGGTAAAAATTTATATATGTCCCATATATGTCCCACAGCTATTCCATATGTTTTCCACATATGCTGCATATGTTTTATATATGTTCCATACTTATACCTTGTATGCCCCATGTATAATTCATATCTCTTTCATATATCCCGCATATATATTCCATGTTTTTCATGTATGCCCAGTACTGTTCCATATATATCCCATATATGGTCCATACATGTAATAATTAATTAATTATTTATATATTAATGTTCGAACTCTGAATTTTTCGAGCACCTGAACGTGTTCGAACTATATAATTTCTGAACTGTTCGAACATTTGACAAGCTTAAAAATAATGTATCTATGAAGAAAAAATGGCTGGGTACTGGCAAAGTATCAGTCTTGGGGTGAAATACCAATAGACATAATAACTGAATACTATTCAGTGCTGATAATTGATGGTTAGCAATACGTTGGTGAACAGTGGTGATTTAGTATTGGCAAGTTTTTTAATATCTACCGGATTTATAACGACTCTAGGTATAAAATAGGTTACGAAAAAATTTATACGCCATCTCGAGCTAATTCGGTCGTTAAATTTATGCGATTTAATTAGTAAATTTATATCACCGTATTTTTGGCATAAATGTACATTTTAACTTCTTTATCTTAATAAAAATTATGTTAAACTTAAATGTGACAGTATAGTAGTTTAAATTTTTTATTTATATTTGAATATAAATGAACTTATTCGCGAAGTTTTATTCAGATATAAAAATTTACATTTAAAAAAGGATAAATACATGTGGTATAAGATTATATTGTTAATACTTGGTACAGTCTAGTGTGAGTATTACGCCAACTGTCAAGTATCTATTGGTAATCAATCAACAAGACCATTATCGGCTTTGTTTATATTTTATCGTAAATATGGTACACAGTACATGAAAATACATTCATATGCATCTCTTACAAAATTCAAATTACTTTCGAAAATATAAACTTACAAAAATTGTTATCTGATGTAATTAATATGAACGAAGTTGACTTAATTTCTTCTCTTTTTGTTTCAGGTAAGCACACAGTTTCTTAATATCTATAACGTTGGGTAAGTTTTACACGATTTATTGAAAGTTGCTATCGAATATATTCATTACAATACACATTTACGGTCGGAATATAAGGCGACAAATGAAAATACCTTGCATCTGACGCGTCTTTCATTAATTCTTCGATGAAATAAGAATTTCCTCGAAACTAAAATAATCTCAAGTTAATTTGTTTGCTATTGATTGCAATCGAAATCTTAATTAATTATAACTTCTCTAATTACCCTTTCGTTCGTTTTAAAATGAGTTGAAAATATGGTTTTAGTTCCATTTAATATCCGTCGTTACTCCGATCTTTTGTGTTCTTAT
This sequence comes from Leptoteleia sp. ZL-2020, assembly GCA_022817305.1. Lineage (NCBI taxonomy): Eukaryota > Metazoa > Arthropoda > Insecta > Hymenoptera > Scelionidae > Leptoteleia > Leptoteleia sp. ZL-2020. The sequence goes on from JABFPN010003121.1 coordinate 12,999, forward strand.
TCATTTTCTTTGTTGTAGTTAATTAAGGATTTTCATCTTAAATCGTTTATCGGGAGTGTCGCGCGTAAAGTATTCCGTTGAAACCACTTTTCCCTTTTTTCTCTCTTTTTTTTTTATCGAAAAGAAACTCGTTAACGGGAGACGCGAAATTTTGTTACATTGTGTGTCAAGTGATAAGCGATTCTTTTTTTAACGGAATGAAATCGCGCGTTTTAATGTCAGAAATTTACAAACTAAATAAGATGTCGTTCCATACGATGGATTATCTCATAAACTACTAGCTACTTGTATGTACAAACGGCTAGTTCGGGATACCCCAAGGTTGCCTTTTCAAATCTTGATAGCCAATTGGTCGATTCCAGGGTTAATACAAGGTTATCGGATACCTTGCATTTGTGTAACTGCAAGAAAAGATGCAACAAGATTAACCGTTAAAAATATCTTACACAGGATGTTACACAAAATATTTACAACTTACGGAATACAAACTGGTATCGGTAAAATGTTTTCCTTTTTTTTTCTCGATTAAAATGAATTGGCAATGAAATACTAGAACATTTTTTTTTTCAATTCGAAATTTATCGTTACAAGAATTTATCAAATGCAGTGGATGAGGGGGGAATGAAATGATAAAGTGGCACAGATAAATGTTCATTTAAGCTGGATATATTGTTTAGCCGGTATTGGAACAGGCAAAATATTTTCCTCTCACTGCGGAACAAATTTATGCAACTCACTTCGTGTGACATCATTACAATGTGTATGTTTTTGTTAGCTTAGTTACAGCATTTTACTGAGTTAGTTAAACGTTTGACTTATCTCGGGCAATCTCAAGATCTTGTATTTGGAATACAACGACTTCATAACATTCGTAGATAATGTTTAGTGGTTCGTATATTAAAAATGTGGGGTAATGCACTCCCTTTCTTTAACACAAATCTTGTACAGATAATAATAACAATTAGAGATTTATTATATATAACATGTACTCACGTACATGTGAGTAATTCGTTGAACTGTCGAAATTAAATAGAATTTATATGTCACTAATATTATTAAGATAATGATTGAAATAATCATTTTATAATAAATTTACAATCAGTTTCCAATGACAACATGTATAAAAACACTCCATTTAGATGGATATTTCAAGATTGAGTTTTTTCCATGTGGTTCCACTTTTTGCAAGTTTAAATTTAGACAAATACTTCCTAATAAGTTGGTCGCTAAACTCCCTTACAGAATTCTGGGCCAAGCAAGGTTGTAAGGTAAAGAGAAAGAGAGAATGAGGAGAAGAAAATAAGCAATAACGAATAAGAATGCAATTTCTTGTAAAATTTCGTCAAATTAATGGCGAACGGTTCACACTGAGGTTATTTACGAGCAATCATTTAGTACGTTAGAATCGACAAGCAGTGTTATCAGTTTGTTGATTCTCAAATGTCGCCCGCTCATTATCGCGCGGCAAGTTTTTGCGAACAGCATTGTCGAAATTTTGGAGCCTGATATGATCCCGGGAACGAATTTCAATCAAATCGATTCTCAAAGCGATAGCTGATTGCACACGGCTTAGCTCCAGAAAATTGGATACGTGATTGGACTTCGAGGAATCGAAAGAGTTTACGACCTACGTCAGAGTCATAGCACTCGAACAGGTTTTATTATTCGCACATTTTAAAGGAACGTTTGGTAGTAAAACTATTGGCCGAACAAGTTAGCCTACTATAAGTAAGTGCGTTACAAACCCCCGAAATGGTGTAGCGTTATAAAAATTGTTTAACTGAAAAGGGGTCGAAATTATATACTCTTAGTTTGCCGTTAAGGCATTTTGCGGGGACCGCGAGGAGAGTTGGCGATGGTGTTGCAATTTTTGTTTCGTTAGCCGCGTCTGGAGTCGCCGGAAATGGGCAAATTTGAACGAATAAAATGGGAAATAATTTAGCGCGGAGAATGGAAAGTAGCGAGGAGCCAATGGGACGCGCCGGATTGGCCAACCCCCCGAAGGATCAGGAAAGATTCCTTGGAGCGGCCTCTCGGCGATTCATTCGGGCGCAGGGCGGAAGTTCTTTGCCTTTGTGTCTTGGCGCGCTTCAAAAACGATCGCAAGGTTCAATTCTAATCGTTAAACAGTCGAATGTATAAGACGTTTATAGCGCAGTCGTGCCGTTCGATTCAAAGCCTCGGATTATACTAACAGTTTCCGGAAGACACTTCCGATTAGCGAAAGTGGAGCGAGTGAAAAACGTGATCGTTTTTATTGTTGCCCTTTCACATTTGCCTCACAGTGCAATGCATTTTTCAATGATGCTTTCTTGAACGAAACGTGTATCATTTATATAAATGTCATTATTATATGCCGCACCGCCGGGCGTCGTATATACCGCGGGGGTAATTGTGAAATTCACGTTGTATGAATTTTAATACGAATCAGAGTGCACGACTTTAATCTAATTTCAGGCATTGGAAATTTATCAATCTAACTTTTTAATTGAATAAATGGTTATCTTTCACGCATTATGCAATGTTAATGAATATGCATTTAGTATCGGTAACTATGTTTTCAGCGTAGGATGAGCGATGCGACTATCACGAACAACTCTCATTCTCCGGAGACAAAACTTTATCTCATCCGCTGGCTTTATTTGTTAAATAGGTTATGAGTTATAATGGATCGTAACTTTTTGCACAATAATATGAAAGATCGAGTTATATGTAAGAGAGCGGGAACGTTTATTAAATAAGCCAGCCGCAATGTTCGCAGCTAATATTACCGTTTTTAATATTCTTTTAGACGCATGATAATCTTGGAATAAATATTACTGTTTTTGAAGGCAAGAGCACCGCATCGAGCAAAAATTTCTTTGGAAAAATTATCGAAGTTTCGGCAAGCTGATCTTATCTTACAAAAAAATATCAATATTACCATCATTTTTCCTAAATTGTATGGTAAAAATGCTTCTAATTTCAAAAAAAAATATACTTTTCTCTTCGCGTATCAATTCTTATTTATTCATTCATTTATTCTCATTGGATAGATTTCTTAAACGATTTTACGCATCCTTAGTACGCGCAATTTATTCAACCGAACGTCCATTGTCTTGTTATTATCACAGCAGTTAATTAGAACTTGCCGAAAATTTCCATAAATTATGTTGCCTTGATGCATCTCTATATCCGGTGTACACCTCTGCACAATCGAATAAAGTTATGGGCGTTACCTATCAGTTGAAGGGTTAGAATCTGCTTCGCAGCAACACTATTAGACCACCAGGCCTTATATTATTATTATTATTATTATTATTATTATTATTAATAAGCCATTTCTTGTACCATTTAAATCATTTCACTCGTGCAAAACGTTTTCCAAAGACGCTGAAAAAGTTTCACTTTTAAAATTCAATACCTTCAACGATTCATGGGAATCGATACGCCACCGAAGTCTGCGAGCTTTGTATGTACATTGTAATATTACGGAACGATTAAGTGGCAGGTTGAAAAGTCGATTCCAGTTTCGAGTCGATAATGCATTAAGCCAGAAAGCATTCGTAACAATGCCATTTTCGTAACTCGTGAAAAATACTTGAAAATTTCAAAATCACACTTTTCCAAACGGTTTCGTTATTTTGCACGCGGTAAAGTTGCGTTGCCGCGGTGGCAATAAAAAGCGCCGTTTTTACGCGGAACTCTGCAAATACTTGACAATAAATAAGCCGAGTTATCCAGCGGGGTGGCGTTGAATTTAGGCCCGCGCAATACTGCGCTTCGCCGTTGTCGGCCGTGAATTTTTATGTCGTGGCTAGGTCGTGCTCGCTTTGCCCGCGATACAAATTTCTCCGCCGCAGCCGCTATAAAACTGACGTTAAGCCGCGGAATTTTGAATATTCTTTTCAGTCTACCAATTTAAATCCCTTTCATTATTCAAACTTAATTCCACGTGTCGCGAAAGAAGCGCCCTCTCTCGGCCGCGTGCGCCTGTAATATGAATAAAACCGCGTCACTTTTTCGCGTTGTATCAGGAAAGAAAATTTAATACCTATCCGCGGCGACTTACCCGGCAAAGTGAACAGAATTGGAACCGCAAGAGCGAGGGGGCGGCGGAGGTATGGAAGGTGGAAGGTTGGCGTAAAGTTGGCGAAGTCGGAGGACGAATGAGGCCGCTAGGAATGATTCCGGCAACCCCCCGCGAAGGTAATTGTCATGCAAAGTAAAGAGGCAACATTAGCATCATAAGCGAGCACAAATACTCCACATTCCCTGGCCATTGTGCACGCCGGTTAGTTCATTAATTCTGGCACGGTGAGCCGCGGCACGAAACGCACCCGGGACCATATTATGCGTATATCCGGCTCTTTTACATTTTCGCTTTGCCAATAATATCGCTATCATTTGCGAGTCAAAGCTCATGCGCGGGTCGAAATTTAAGGAATTATGGGCGACGAGTTATAACGGATGCAAATTTTAATTGGAGTACGCCGCGAGATGTGATCCAGTTTGCCGAACCGAATCAAGTCGGGCGGGATTGTTGTGCGGGGGGAGGAGGGGGCAAAAAAAGAAGCTATTTTCGGGAAATCCAGTTGTTTCAGCGCGAAAATTTCATGCGGGTCGAATGCGAGGAAATTTGGAAAGAGCAATCCGGTGGACCTCGAGGGAAGCAAGCACCCTGACATTAGCGATGAAAACGTCGAAGAAAAGAAATTTCCGTTCGATATCAATCTATCCCGCTTAACTGTTTCGCTGTAAAATTTATGCTTAAAAGAAGTTTTGATTAAATGTGACTGCGTTGCGTGATGTAAAGTCATCATTTTCTAGCAATTATTGATCTTTTTTTTTGGTATATATTTATCAGAAGTGACATGATTAAGACATTAAAATCTATTTATTTATTTCATTAATTTCACTTATAGATGAAAAAGGGACTATTAAATCGATGTTAAAAATATAAATATCCGAACACGCTTTGAACATCCCGACAAGCTTAATCAACATTTCATGGAATCAAATGCTTAAACGGCTTTGAGACTTCTTGGAAAATAGGCGAACGCAGCGGGGACGGTGTTACAGTTTCTTTTTTTTTCTTTCCTTTCTTGAACCAATAGTTGGCGCAACAAAAAGTTCGGATTTTCTCATGGTTTTTTGATCATTAAAATGTAAGTGAAACGTCGGAGCGGACGAGGTCCGTGAAATGGTAAAAAGTTCGGCGGAGGAGCTTAAATTTGTCTAAGCCGAAAAACCAATGTTCAGCGAACAAGATAAACTGCGGAGTAACTAATTGTTTGTAAAGCGATATAAGAAGCAGGTTAATTGGGACTTAATGACGGAAGAAGACGCGGTCCTTTTTCGTTCCGGCGTATAAATGTTGAACGGGGCAGCGCTCGCTGGTTGGCTTTTTGATTCTCTTATTTCTTCATGGCCGGTCGAGCGCGACGAAATCGATAATCCAGCGCGATATCATCCGCAGCGAGGCGAGCCAAGGACCAAGCTTGTTCTTGCATTCGCCGGAGCAAGAACCCGGCTTTCGGACGCTCGAGGAGGTGTTCGATACTCGAGGTCGAATGTCGATCCCACGATCGACCGCCGAGCGGGTCAAGTGCCGCCCCTGCTCGCTCGCGCTGACTCTCCTTGCCTTTCTTTTTCTGATAAAGTCCCACTCCTTTATCACGCCAGGCCCGGAATATCCTCTCCCGCGGCACGTCAGCCGGCCCCGTTGTTTTGATGCATTTATTTGTCACGATTATTGGCCGATCGGGGGAGGGGGGGGGACAAAAAGCGCCCGCGCGGGACCAACTCCTTAATGGACGAGCCGGTGCGACCCGCGTTAAAAACCGCTTATGGCATTTTTATTCAGATTAAGAGGCTTCGCCAACGTTTGGCAAATTCATTCGCAACTTGCGTGAAAGCACGGGCATAAATTTTCATACGTTTTTAATCAAAAACGAGTTTAGGCGAACGAGCTGTATTACGTTTTTTTTTCTCTCTCTCCTCTCTCTTTCCTCGCTCCATGTTTTGTGTGTTTAATTTGATCGCCGTATGAATTCTGCGCGTAATTATCTTGTGATTAATCATCGAATTTAAAGGGCGTTTTTATTCTTTATTTTTTTCGGACAAGTGTATTCTTGAAATGATAGCCTGGATACACTCACAAAAAAATTATTTTTAATGGAAAACATCCCTTTTGATAGAAATGGATTTTCATTTTAATATTTTCCCAAAAGTATATCCTTTTACGTATAAAGGAAATTCGTTTTCGACGGTAATATTT
>JABFPN010003122.1:0-19256 GCA_022817305.1 Leptoteleia sp. ZL-2020
TGGTAATTCGTAATATATGAATTCGTAATATATGAAATAATATTAGTATTTATTTAAAAGAAAGATAATATATCAAAACTTTACGAAAACACTTAGTAAAATATACCCATATATTTCTCTCAGTGTAGAATATATTTAATTCACTGATTAATTTAATTATTGCATTTGCCCTTTGCCTGCAAAAAAATTGCTCGTTTTCTTTTATAACTCTATACTGGAAACTAAAGTTAAAAATGCTATTACTTTATTATGACAGTGTGGTTTCCTCATAAATAGAAAGAAGTTAATATTTTACTTTGTCATTTAACGTTGCTATAAATTACAATATTTATGGCAACATAAACGTAAGTTACTTTTGTTTTCATTAAATATAGCTAAACCTTCGAGAACAATATCAAGTTTACCTAAATCTTTGCCAGCCTTCATTACACAATAGCACATTAAACAAAACAAAAAAGCGACATTACAATGATTTTAATTTTCCTAACCATATAATAATTTGTCTCTCGACTTGTCGAGATTTATTTGAAAAAATAAGAAAAGAGCAACCTGAAATTCGTTCGCGTAAAATGTAAGATTTCAGAGCGATTTGTTACATGTAATGGGAAATTAAAAGTGCATTTAAATCCATGAAAAAATTTTATATAGGTGGCATAAATGCAAGGCATATATGTTGGCATATATTTTTAAAAACATCCATGCACATATATGCCCGTATATATGGCAAGCTATATAAATTTTTTTTGATGGGAATTTGCAATTAAAATTGAAATCACACTTAATTCCACGCATCGCAATTGGTGTTGCGATATTAAAATTGATTCTTCGCGGCGTGATTGGTCAATGAACCATTATTATCACGTCATCCAACTAGGCAAAATGTCGCGGCAGGAAATTTATTGCAAATTTCGCGATCATTTATGGTCGCGAAATTGACTATCATAAATGAACATTTATGGTCATCAAATAATGTGCAAAGTAACTTTCAATTTACATTTGCGTGTAAAATAACATTGTTATTACACCTGCGCTTATACTCATTTCCGAGTAATTAAATGCATTAATAACACGAATAATTTAACATTGCAAATGTTGTTAATAATTAAAGCAAGCTTTCGCGTTACAACTTTGGAAGTTACTTTACTCGGCTAAAAGTCCGGGCTAGGTAATATCGTTGCTGTTGGATCCAAAAGAATTTCCTATATTTAAATTACTCTCACCGTACACTCAGAATGAAAAAATATATTTGTATTAAGATAACTGTACAAAGAGAAGATTTCTATTAAAACTAATCGAAAATCAAATTAAAAATAAGAACATTCAGTTAATATACAATATCTCTACACTCAGAAAAAAAATATACTTACTTTAAGAAAACTGTATAAAGAAAATTTTCCTATTAAAACTAATATAAAATCAACTAAAAATAAGAATATTCAGTTAGTATACAATAAATTTAAGTTTTTATATTAAAAGGAAATTAATTTTATGATAAATCTTATTTCGGATAATACTAAGCAGATTTCTATTTATTATAAGAATATGTCCATTTGTAAATGCACACGCCTAGTTCAGCTGTCATCGTCGCAGTTTTGTTTCGGTAAGTGTTCCATCGGTGTTAAATTATTTACGTTCGGTCAGTGTTGTTTAATGAATTATATTGTGTTTGCAAATTTCAAGATAAATTTGTGCTTTCAGCAAATTTCAGTTTTTCCAGCATTCTTTTCCACAAGAGAATGTTGATTCCATCCCATTATTTTTACCCGTGGAGGGGGTGCGGGATAAGAAACGGCCGTGGCGAACGTTACCTGTAAATAACGCACGGCAACAAGCGTTCCGCGTGATCCACCCGCGCGGATTCTATCAGAGATTAGAAGGGCGCAATCAAGGGTCCGGGCGTGGTACAGAATCTACGCGCAATCAATACGCCGCGCACTTTTGCGCGATTTTCCGTAACGCTCCGGCTTCAATTATATCTAGTGATCCTGTTACGTGACGGACAAAGGCTCGATAAGGGCGAATCGCACTAACGAGTGGCCATTACTCTCTGTTTTGTTTCATTATTCAATGCATCGCCGAGCCATAATTAGCTCGGCGAGCTTCACAGAAACGAAATTCAATTTTGAGACACCTTCTTGGAAACGCATTATTTGGTAATGATCGCTGATGATGATGTATGGAGCTATTTTTATGTAGACCGAAAAGCAACCTTTCCAAGTTAACTTCTCCATAAAATTACCGAAAATTTTCAATGCAAGTTTCGCTGCATTTTGAAAACTTAAAAATTCAAACCGCCAGCCGTTAAATTAACTTCAAAGTCACTTAGCTGGGAAGGAGTGATTTTTGTAGTTGCACGGAGAAAAATGTTTGGTTGTGGTAACCAAAAATTTCTATCTTTTTTAGCTGACCAAAATTTTTAGTTGAAATAACCAAACGCGTCGGTCAGAATATACTTTTTAATTAATATAACTAAAAATAATTTGGTTCTTTTAACTAAATATCCTTAACCAAACGAATTTAGTTATAAATACTTTTTTTTTTTGCTCAGTGTGGCTCAAATCACGGTGGCGGGCGAATAATTAAATGTTTTCCTCGTAGCAACCTAACTCCCACTCTGTATCATTATTTTGATTTGAGAAAACTCGAGCAAAATTTACGCACTTAAAGTGCCAAGTCGCTTTTTCCAATAAAGATTAAATGAATGTTGCGAAATCTTGATAAAAAGATTTTATGAATTCTTTATGGAAGGGAAATAAACTTTTATTGAATCAACTTTGCAGAGGCGCAAGGAAAATTTTGCTGGTTGGCTGACAAAAAAATTTTGCATTTCCTCCAAATCGAAAGTCGTCTCCATTAAATGTACGATATGAGCGTAATAATTTTGCAAAATCAAATATCAAATAAAATTTGCTGTTCGTTTAAAGGAATTTCTAATAATATATAGGATCGATTTGAAGTATCGGAAATATTTCAAGGCAATGCGGGCGATTTATTTGACTATTAAAATACAATTTAAACAACAATGCAAGGCTCGATTAGAATTAACTGTGTCATGACCAATTGTCCAACTGACTGTTTAATCAATAATTAATAACCGGTAGAATCAATATTGTTAACAGTAGCCGACATTAATTGAATGTTATGTTTACATGTTAAAACAAATAAAGTTAATTCCCCGGCGAAAACAAAATAAAACAAAAGAGCTTTGACATTCGTTTTCACTATTTATTAAAGCGTCTGTCAACTTTAAATCAACATTACATTTGCCAAGTCATTTACATAAAATAATTATTCGGCTACGTTAAAATAAAGTTTTATTAGTGCTGGCAGATTAAATTGAATTGAAATTTAATTAATAATTAAATCAACGACGATGTTTCTACCGGATTTTAATTATCAAGGTTGATTCGTTTCAATGTAATTTCAAATTTAAACTACCCATGACAACAAAATTTATATACGTTGCCATATATGCGAGCATGTTTCTGAAAACATATATGCCACATATATAATTTGATACCTATACAGAAAAATTTTTTTCGTGAGAACTAGTAGAAATTTATGAAGGATACCTAAAATTTCTAGCTGGTAATGGGACAAGTAGAAATGTTATGTAAAACAGCTAAACAAATTTTGTTACGGATATCTTATTAAATTAGTAAAACTGTTTACGTGTTATTACCAAAAATTTTAGATGGAGTAGTAAGGCGTCATAAAAATTCAACATCATATGCGATTTGACAGCTAGTTTCGTACAATTCACCAATCTGTTTATTAAATTTTAGTAAACTGTTTAATAATTGGTTTATGAATGACATAGGCAAATGATTAGCGATACTGATGAATAGCGACATCGAACGGTCAAAACGTAAAATAAAGCTTTTGTCAAAAATTAGAATTCAGTTTATTAAAATTTGTAATCCCTGGTTTCTTAATTTTTAATATTCTTTTCTCTCCGTGTAGGTATAAAAAAGCGTAATGTTACTTTTATACTATATAAACAAACTTTATGGATATAAAAAAAGTCCTATATATTTTTATACCTTAATAAGAACAGAGTGATTTAATAAGAACAACCACCAACATTTAAAATAATTTTCCTCTTGTATGTACACTGAGAAAGATACGACCGAAAATATTACTGTTTTTAACACTTTTTTTAGATGTGTATCAATCTTTTAATAACCATTACTGTTTTTACAAACAAAGACACCAATTACCAACGCTATGTTTATACTTAAAACAAGGAATTTTCCATTTAAAAATCAAAAATTATATATAAAAATAAAAACTGTTATGCATCTGCAATAAAGTCAATAATATATTGCTTAACCATGAACATAGTGATTTTAAGTTGGTAATCCAAGCCAAAGCTGATGCACTAAGAAAAAAGTTGTATTTAAAATTACCATACCGTTATGGCGTTGGAAGGATATTGACTAGAGTGTCTGTTATTTTACCATACCATTGCAGTAAAATTTTATATATGATATAGTAAAGTTTTATATTCAGTATGATAATAATTACCATAAATCGTGGCAACTCAACAAGGTCATATAAAAAATTTAACTATAACATACAAAAAATGTTATTATGGTGGTACAGTAATTGCATTAACATTACAGACGATATCTCTCCAACTCCTTTGTTAGTAAACTGGTCATATAAATGCAAAAATTGAGAAATTACTATCCTAAGTTAGTAAAAAATGTCAGCTTTCTAAGAATAATTGTCAACAAATTGACACGTTTTGCTATCTTAAGATAGTAATTTCTTAAATTTTGCAAGTATATAACCAGTTTACTAACAATATCAGTAATTTTTATTAATCTTTTCTCTCCGTATAGGTATAGTAATTTTCATTATAACTTAATTTCTGAATATAGAATATACTCCCTAGTAGTAAAAGTGAATCCATATATTTTAATAACTTAACGATTTCGCTTATGTTTATTGATCATTTTACGAACCATCCATTTCTTAGACACATTTATCGATCCTTCCCATCAACATATCATTATCGATAATCACCAAACATTTCGATATTTATAACTTCTTATATAACTGGAACACATTATTGAATTCCAACTCCAAGTAACAACTTTTTAATATTGTTAATGAAGGGGAAAAGATTCCACTATGATTCCTAGTAACGGATGTAAATCATCTGAAAACAGTGACGACAAATATGTATCGTCTACTGTTTTAAATTTTGAATTGCTTTAAATCGTACAAGTTTTAAAATTGAAACACAAAATAAATGATGACGCAAAGAAGAACAATTAAAAATTGTCATTTATACTAAGGTTAAAATGGATATCATAAACGTGTAATGAAATTCCATCTCCAGGAATAAATAATTGCGAAATTGAGAAGCATTGAATTTGCCGTAAACTTTAATTCTGACCAAGTTTATATCAAAGGACAGCAATGTCGTTGGTCAAGTGCATAAAATGTACCGTGGAAAGGTAAATTCTTTTCTTTTGCACTTTATTCAACGACGAGGAAAAGGACGACCAAAGTGTTCGTTTGAAAACGAGCTACGGCGATAAATAAAATTTAGTAGTCGGTCGCAAAACTACACCCAGTTCTCAAATATAACGTCGCTAATTAATTACCAATGATTACAATTTATAATCGAATTTTGCAAAGTAACATTAATTATCGATAAACATTAATATCACGGTACATTAATTACTAATAACAGTTCTTGTTAATTGGTCGCGTAAAATAATCGATGAATCTTTATTCTTAATGGACTAGTCATTAGTGCCAGTATTTGGTTACGACCATTCAAGCTAACTTTTACTACCCAGGTGGAAATTTACATGCTCCTACAATAGTAATAAATGGGGTGCTAGGCTGGCCCAGTACTGGCAAATAACAGTAGTGAATCTACACTCAAAAAACTGTCTATTTATTAGTAGTAGAATCTTCTTATGTTTAATAGATTTTCTATTTAATATTAGTACAAATTCTTAATGTAAGTATAATTCTATTTAGGATAAATAGATTCTATTTAATGTAAATAGATAACCAAGTGAAGTTTTCTCAGTGTATGATATCCCAGTACTGGCACTTTACCATAATCGGTGAAATACCGGTGGTCATTTCTATGCTGCAAAAAAATTGCTATTTAAATCAAATAAAATCTTTTTGGTAGAACTAGACGTCTATTTGATTGAAATAGTTTCTTATTTGATGAAACCATTTTAGTGAAAATGAAACATACATGGACATATACACTCAGAGAAAAATATAGTGTAACCAACTAAAAATACTTTTCGACAAGTATAGTATAGCTCAATTAATATATCTCAGAGGAAAAGTTATATCTATCTCTGAACAACAATTGATTGAACTAAAAAAATGTTAGTTGCAGTTAGAAGAAATCATAGTCCAACCAACTAAAAATTATTTTGTTGGGTTCAGTTCATTAACTATATTTGAATTATATTTACCATTTATTATCATATCACAGCTGATACTACTTGAATCATTGTATTTTATTAAACTAAATTTTAATTTATGTCAAACTTTATAAATAATTATCTTGTGAATATTGCTGTTCTTAATGTTTAGTTGTTACAATTTAACCAAAAATATTCAGTACTTTCAAATGACATTGTATACATTTTTCTTACAACATATATCGAGCCTTTAATTAAATACTTGTATTAATTAATTTAATCCGTGAAAGTAATCCATGAAAATCGAAAAAAAAATCACTCTGGGCTCTTTGTTTGCAGACGTTACATTGAATATCGACAATCTTGAACGAAATGATTGTGTTTTGTTTCTAAACCAACGAAATAATTTATTTAAACACAAGAAATATTAGTTTTTCAAACTATATTTTATGAGTTGTCGAAAAAACGAACTAAAAAAGTAAGTTGTGACTGAAATAATACTCACAATTATAGTTTTTGATCTGTCCAACTATAAATTTATTTAGTCAAACTTATTTGACAATAACTTAAAGTTTTTAGTTGGGCCTACATAGCAAATTTCTCTGAATGTATGTTTTTTTCTTAATACATACATACCCATATATAGACGTATATATTTTTTCTTAATTTTTATAATAGTATCATTTAAAAATTTCTACCTGACTACCTGAAAAGCATAATGCAATTATTTTACGAGTCAATTATTAGCGATCACTTTTACGGGCACAACTTTGTTCGTACGCTAAGACAAGCTTCGTTCATAATTCTGAATCGAATCAATCCGCGATTGGCCGGTCAGTATGAAAAAGGAACCATCAGAAATTAATTTCGCTCCGTAAACACGGATGATGCCGGAAGCAAATTCTAAACATCACGTATTGAATCATTTTTTATACCGATCGGACAAATATTTGGGCAAGCCAGAGCGAAGTCTGTTTTTTCGTTTACAAATTCCAAGCTCGAAACTCGAGTGCTGCGCAAATATTTCTTCGTCAAAATTCATGCTTGATCACGAATTACCTTTTACGGTTGCACGATCTCCACCAATAAAACACATTAACTCAACCTTTTTTAATTGAATAATCATTAATTATATAATATTGTACGATTTATTGACTAAAAAGAAATATGCTTGCTACTTTGTGGATCATAGATGGTGTACACTGAGAAAAATTTATATTAGGAGTTGCTGTGTCCATATACATATGATATAAATTAAACATTTATGTCCATATGTAAAATTGTTAAAACACATATGAAACATATATTTTTCATTTTTATTATGAAATTGTCCACAGAATTTTTTTTTTATATTTTAATAATTGACATTTACAGAACGTGCCTATTTTTATTCGCCCAACAAATTTTGCTTAAAAAAATTCACCGTCGTTGAGAATCAAACACCGCGCCTATTGATGTGTCCTAACACCTTGACCATTAGGTTACCGCGACGCTCGTAAGATTGAACTAACCAGAGTCCATTTCAATCATAAATGGCTTTAACTCTGTTATCCTGATTTGTTCCTGAAATGGTTTCCACATTTATACCATTAAGACTAAATTTGTAGTATCTGATAAGGCCCTGATCACTAACCATTTTTTATACTAATCAAAAATGGCAACTTGATGGAAGCCTGACCGATGCCAGCATTACGTTCTGTACCGGTGACAAATTAGTTAACCTTCCTTGGGCTAGCTTTGGACGCCATACTAAGTGCTCAAATTCAGTGTACCTGGTTAGTCCTTTATAGGGCTCAAATCAGGAAACCGTTGTTCAGGTATTCTACGTTTCAGCACCATTGGGGCCCTATAGGTGATAGGGCATGTCTGATTTCATTTCTACTAGGGTTCTCTCCGCGTTATTATTTTGATAATTCGCTTGAAATTTTAAATTTATATTTTTTTGTACTTAAATATATAAATCGGTAATAATCAATTGTCACTTATATTCATAACATTCAAAACTGTCTTGGACAAAATGTATTAAAGTCGTAATGCTTTTATTTTCGCAACAGACACGAATAAATTAAAAGCAATTATCCGTTCGAATGTTTGACTTGACGCAAGAGTAATTCGTATCTTAGTAAGAAGGAGAAACAGTGACATAATGCAAGACCGAGCGAGGCCGGATTTATTTTCATAAATCGTTAGACGCGTCGTAAAAATTGCATCACGCGCCTTAATGATCGATCCCTTGTTATGCGGAAAGTGCAAATTGTGTTTGCATTGTTTAGCACCCGCGGTTTCAAATGTGGCTGAGATGAAGTACCAAGAGTTGGTGACTTTTTAACCGGATGTTAATCAATGTTCCCCCCCCCCCCCCCGTACGTCGGCTCGTGAGCAGAATCCGCCCGAGCGAACGTTACCGAAAATAATACCGTCGAACCTTCGGCCGGACATTATCGTCTCGGGACGATTGCATCGCGCTCCGTGCGGGGCCTTCGCACGCGAACGTGACCGGAATTCGCCGCGCTCCTCGCTCCCTTCTTTTTCGTCACATTTCCGGCTTTTTGTCGTCAGTTTCGCGGTGCAGAAATCTTGACAAATAGCCGGGCACGCACTGGACATACAAATCTCGCGGGAAAGTCCCCAGTAAAAATAAAATTGGCCTTATCGAAAAATGAAAGGGCCTTAAATCGAGCCCTTCTGTGGCTTTGGCATGGTCTGGCCGATTACAGTTAACTCGTGGTTGGGACCATACCTGGATCAGACCATAAAGTCTGATCGGGCAATGACTGGGCATATAACGCCGGCCCACGTGGGAATTCTCATACGGCCCAATACTGGTACAATACCAACGCCAGGGTTGCCGATACGGGTGTCTATACTGACTCAGCACCGACACTGTACAGGAGTGATAACTTCAATGATTATTCATTGCTGGCTTACTACTCATTCGGTACTGGCTCAGAGTACTGTTAATTAAAAATGATTCGCTATTGTTTTATTTGAAATTATAATAAAATTATGTTTATTTTCAATTTGTGTATTTGCATTAATATGTACAGTTATATATAACTTTAAGTTATGTTAAGTCTATTTTGAATTTATTTATTGAAGGAAAATTTGTACCATCCTAGATTTGAACTTAAGACTCCAACGTGTTAGCCTGATGTTCTGACGCTGTGCCATAAATCCTTAGTTGCAATGTTATAATCTTTAACACATTCCCAGTAGGAAATGTTCTACAGGACCAGTACAGGTATAGTACTGTTACCAGAGTGACCAGTACTGGTAAATTTGTTTACCAGTACAGCGACGGAATCGTGCCAGTAATGGAGTGATAACACTGGGCCAGTACCCTATAACTAAACGTATCAGTTGTATAGCTATACCCTACCAGTAATCATCCAACATTGGTCTTGCATTGAACAATTTTCTTAAATCACCAGTATTGGTTCGAGTATTAAACCAGTACTGAACAAATGGATAAAGTTCACTGGCTTAAATCCATTTGCCCACTGGTGGCAGTACTGGTTCTGCATTGTTGGCAGCGCGCTCTGGCACCATTTGTATACTAGTACATCGCCTGTATTGAACCAATACTGGATAAATAGATAATGTTTCGTTTGCAGACAAGTACTGGGCAATTGTCGGCGGAGTACTGGTTCGACAGTTAATTCAGTACTGGCTTAGACTACCTGGGGGTTGGTGGTATTGATATGGTCCCAGTCGGGATGCCACGTAACAACCCCAGTAAAAATTGAAACCAGACTAAAATAAGGTTCCGATCGGATATGCAAGCTTCACGATCGGGGCCCGATAAGGCAACCCGAAAAAAATGAAAATTCAATCAAAAATTTGACGCGATTTCATTTAGTCAAGAGTTACAAAATCAAAGTGAATTTAATAACGACGGGTTTTTGATTAAAAAACAGAAAAAAGAGAGAGAAAGAGAGAGAGAAAAAATCCTTTTAATGGCGGCGCGCTTGAAGTCGCGGCAAAAGTGGCAATTTCTACGAGCCTCTAAGCAAAATTAACGTGACTCGTTGGCTCATTTAAAGCCGAGCGCGGTTGCATGATTATCAAGTAATTTACACGCCCACGCTTAAAGAGATTATTCGAGAGCCCGTAAAAGCGTCTGATAACTTCCGATACGGACAATAGAATGCGCGATGTTAATAGTTAAAAATTTTTTCTGTCATATTTTTCTCAATGTATCATTAGACATATAAACAAATTGATAAATGAGCGTACACAATTTTCTATTATAGTTCGTGTAAACATGCGCAACTACTTTAGTACCATTGTTGCATGAACAATCCTTGATATGTTGCACGAATCCCTATAATGTTGCATTTAGTTAGAATCGAGTGTATGCAACATCTGACGCATGAGATTCAACCAAAATAGCATATGTGACATGAAAGCGAGCGAAATGCCGCGCGCGGTAAACTGCGTTAGTTTTCCGATTTTAAGAATGTTAAAAAAGCCAAATTCCAGTGTAAATACCAAAGTTATTGTTACGGCCCAACATAAAAATAATAACGTTGTGAAAAAGTAGTTGCAGATTTTAAGAGACATCGACTTTACTATTTATGGTCACAATAATTTCTGTTTAATAATTTCTGAATTTCATCTGGATGATAAAAATTATTTGCAAAAATATAAAAAAATTATTAAATGCATATATGGCTAAAATATTATATCAATTATTGCCATATATCAACCACACATGACCATATATGGATTATGGAAAATCATACATGTCCATAAATGAATTTTTTATTTCCTTGTATGAAATTGTTAAAACATTTGTAATACTAGTACATAACTTTAAAATTTTATCATTTACAAAAACAATATTTACTTTTTTAATGTATCATTAAATCAGTGTAAATGCAAAAATTTGTAATAGTCCTCTTCATTCCGTGTAACGCTATGCTGAGAAAAATATGATAGAGTAAAGTACGATTTATGTTAGTAAAGCGAATGCATAAGGCATTGCTCGTGTTTTGTTTTAACATTGTGAGGCCTTTTTATCAACAGTGATAGGACTTTTTGCGTTGACGCTCATAATCATTGAAAACAGTGGTTTAAGATTCTTTGATGTACAATTAAACTTTAAATACCTAAAGAAGGCTAGGTAAATAAAAATGACTCGTGGCTGAGTGGTTAAGTTGTCAACATTCAACACAGTAGAACGATTGTAATTGGAGTTAATTTCTCGCCGTTGGAAAAGAAAAACTTGGCATGTATAAACAATACGGATATAATTTTTAAATTTCATTTTAGTTGTCCTATCAGTGATAGTACTTTTTAAAATCACTGCCTTATGCATTCAGATTATAAACATCTGATGAGAAAAATAGCTTACAATAATCGTATATATTCTGAGTATATTTCTCTCAGTGTAATAAATTTTTATTTAGAATTACATTTGAATTGACGTAATAAAAAGCAAGCCCAAAGTTGTCTCCACCGTTACACCGCCTTAATTACCGCACCGCCACCGAACACAAAACTGCGCGTTCCCCAGGATTCGACCCTAAAATTACAAGCTAATTGTTCTGTACGCGGAGATAACGTCTGAGGAAAGCTCCCGGTGTGTATAAATTCCGGCTTAATTCAATTACCATAAAAAGCGGGCTATTCAATTACTTTGAAAATAATCTCGACCTAGTAGTTGATTATATTTCGTCGTCGGAACATAATAGCCTTATCGTCGTTCGATAATAAAACGGCCATTAAATTCTTACAGGATCAGCGTTTCGGCGCCACACATAATCCGTCTTGTAATCCTAACATTAATTTCTTTTTTCTTTTTTTTTTTTTTTTGTTCGCAGGACGAAAAAATGAGTTTCGCGGTCGGATCGCTGTTCGCAGCGGCGAACAAATTTGCCGGGCCATCCAGGGGGTGGGGTGGGGTGGAGGGCAGGGCGAGGGGAGATTTACATAAGTATCTAGATGCGCTATTTTGCGCTCGCGCGCGCGATAACATTGCGAATAGCCCGTCTATTTTCGTTGCCGAAGAAATGCTTACGCGCTTAATCTTATTTATTGGCTTTCCGAAGCATGATTTATGTTGACCCCGATTCTTTTAATGAACCTGACGTATGATGTTGCGATACGTACGAAATGTTCATGAACGTTTTATAACTTTCCCCAGATGAATGATGGACGCGTACGCGCAATTGTTCGGTCCGGACTTTCCTTTGTCCCGAGCTTAATGCCACGCGATGTGTTATTGCCATTTTCAATCACAATTCAATGGGTCAAAGTTAATGAGCGCGCGGAGCAACATTTTCGGCTACCGTAACTATGAAAATAGAGTTGCTTTCGCTGCCGACTGCGGCGCAGCTCGCTTCGTGCAATAAGTATTCGGAGTTGACAGAACTGCAAATTGTAATCGAGAAAACCATATCTAGAAAAATTTGATAATATGATAAACTATGTATCGACAAATATTTATCTTTAATACAATTATTAAATTGAGAAAAAAATTGGAGTGCTCGTCACAGCATAATGAAGTTAACATTTTAAAATTGAATAAAAATGCAAATATTGAATTTAAGTACAGAGAATTAAAGGAATTAACATTTTAATGCAAATCAAAGACACTGCAATAAAGAATATTCGCAATTTGAATAAAAAACGATCCTGAGTATAATCTCATTTATTTCGCCAAAAAAATGTAGACAAATGTAAACGGGCGAATCTTTTGATGATATCCGAGTGGTTCAAGGGTGAGGACACCAAGACCTGTTCCTCTCTGGAATGCTAAAGATCTTATTACAAACGACCACGTGTCTCAAATAATCTCCACGGATCAACTTTTATCTCAGATTCTTTTTTTACCCGTGATCGATGCATCCTAAATAATCGCCGCTCGAACTTTCAGCTGGCAAATATTTCAACTTTTCAATTTGAAATAAATAAATAAGCAAAAGAAAAAGTAGTCATGATTCTAACAGGAAGTCGCCATTGAAAAATCCACAAATTTAGAACCACCGAGCTAATTTAACTTTTTGTTTAAAAGCAGAAAAAAAAAGGAAAATAAATTCACTTCCTGTTATATCAGTAACGATTTTTTATAAACGTTCGAAAGTCGAAAAGAATTGGAGAGCCATAAATTAACATTAAAATAAACACCCGTGGATGAATGCAAAGAAAACAAAAGTCTTAAATTTCCGCAATTCGTAGGGGCCAGTAACGTCCGAGTGATGAATGGAAAGCGGAAACGTCGGACGGGCGAAAATGAAAAGTTTCTCTGTCAAATTTGAAAGCTTCCCACTGAAATCAGCGGCCCGCAATGTGCTTCCGTTGATTTTAGAATTCGTTTACTCGGCCACACCGAACGAAGGCCATCCGTCAGGCCATTCTGCGGTCCGAAAACCGCGGAACAAGGTACGAGGAGGCTGTTTCCACATAAAATACACCTCGTTATTGTATGTGTCACCATGCTTATCCACACATAATGGACATTTTAAAATAATTCCGCGTGCTAACTACTTCCCTCGGAAAAGCGTGCAAAACTGTTTTCTTTATTCGCTTCGGTTGAATTTAATTTCGACAAAATTGTTGATTCCATTTAATCGTGTAAAATTGTAACGCCAACATTGTGCTCTGCGAAAGGATATTCAATTGTTTAATTGACGCGAATGAAAAGAAATGACGCAATTGCTCGGGGGAAAAATTAAGCAAAAAACAAAAAGTGACATTTGCCACTTTTAGCACATATTACAATGGTACTGAAAAAATGAAACGTTTTCCGAATCAAAAAATGTAAACAACTTTGCTTTTGTGTTGTATTCATATCCATTTTCTACGTCCTTCGAATTTCAAACAAATTGTTTTTTTCTGTTTCATTAATTTCCTTAGTAAAAATGAGACGTATATGGTCCATATATGTTTTAACAATTTCATATAAGGAAATAAAAAATTCATATTCATATAAATTTTTCCTTAACCCATACACGGCCATATATGATCGATATATGGCAATAACTGATTTCCATATAAGGAAATAATTAAAAGCATATATAGAACATTATATCAATTATTGCCATAAATCGACCACATATGGCCATGTATAAATTTTTTATTTCCTTATATGGAATTGTTAAAACATATATGCACCAGATATGATTCATTTTTACTACGCAACATTGTCATTATTAAATGACATATAATGCACACGTAGATGTGAAACGTATATTATGAGGACCTGAAAAGATGTGCATAGTATATTTTCAGGACCTTTTGCGATTTCAAACATACCCTAGTAGAACTGAAACCGGGCTTCGCGATCAGGGCCCGACCGGGCACCCAAACCGGGCTCTATATATGGGTGTAACGCCGGGCATACATATGGCCCCAGCCGGGTATCCTTAATGGGATCCACAACGAAACCTAACCGGGGCAACACAACATTTCCCGGTAATATTAAAAGTTCGTATATTACAAAAATTAAAATACTTTATTATTTCAATATTCACAAGGATAATAGACCTCTAATATATATTTCAAATATAGTAATTCTAACCTCAAAGTAAGACACCTTTTGTTTGGCACCCTGTCAGTTTGCGTACACGAAATTACAATTAAAATAAACTTTATTCTAGTAAAATGGAAAGTTTTATTTATATAAAATGAATATAACTTTAATTCTAAAAAAATATACTTCTTACTTAAAAATACTTTTGCATCAAATGTATCCTTTTTGATTCGAGATAATACACAAAGAAAAAAAAATATCAATTTTTAATGAAAAGTTTATTAGTTTGGCATTATACTTAAATAATATCATTATATGGATAACTAATTGATTAGAATTAGTTGATTTAGTTTATTAAAATGAACAATTCTATATGTTTATAACTTGGCCACTTCATTTCGACTTAGTTAAGCCCCAACCTATATATTATAAAAAATTCTTGTTTGCTTGTATTGGAGTAATCCGATTTCGACTTAATCGGGTTTCAACCGGATTACCATTAGTGTCTATTTGTAAGGTGGCATCCCAACTGGGACCATATAAATACCCGGCGTTACACCCCGATCGTTTCCCGTTCTGGTTATTTAGTCGGGTTCCGATGTGGTCAAAACCGGATAACCATGCCGACGCCATAAACGGGCCCTATATTTACATGGCCAAACATTTTACCAATATTTTATTAAACTGTACCCTAATTTGTTTAATCCACACAATGTTCAATGTTCACGAAGCTAAATTAAACTAAAAAAGAAACGAACGATTCCTAGCAAAAGCATTTTTAAAATTCCTTTCGATTTCATAACACGAACTGCGAGAGAAAGAGCGAGAGGACGGAAAGACGAGGAAAGAAAAAAAAGCAACTGCTACCGTGGAAAAGTATTTGGCCAGTCCTTCGAAAGTATTTCGCCAAATCAACACAGTGGCCCGGAGCGGAGTACGAAAACGTTGAGTCAAAGCGGAACAAAACAATCGGGCGAGAGCGCGCGGATTGAAGGAGGCTGACCGCGATGGCCGAAAAGACCGATCGAAGCTCGATACTGCGGGATTTATCGGGGGCCAAAGATAAAACAAGAAGGAAAAAAAGAAAAAAAAAAAAAAAAGAGACGGGCTGGCCGGGCGGAGGTCTTATCTGCCCCGTTGGCCGGGCAAATCAAAAACAAAAGAGAACGCGCGGCCTCGTCTACGGTCGCGCGCAATTAGCGTCGCCCGTTTTGCCATTCTAAGCGCTCTCTTCTATCGAAAGCGAGCCGGGATCAAGAGATCAGTAGTCGGTGGAGCAGGTAGGCTCTCGGCCTCGTCGAACCGCGCCGCCGCCGCGCGCGCCCTCTCCCGGCGCGAGTCGTCAGAGAACAACACAGCATCGGAAGCGACGCGGGAGCGATGAGGAAGCCCGAGTGCCGCGGAGCAACAGAGTGCAACGTTTGAGGCCTTCGCGGCACCAGGAGAACATCGGAGGGCGCGCGCGCGCGCCTGCGCGCAACGGCCGATGACGGAGAGACACCGCCGAGCCGACGTTACGAGGCGGCCACGCAACAGGTAGTAGTCGCGGACGGTGGAGAGATGAGAAGCAAAAGGGAATTTTATCACGCGCTCCCTAACTCCCTCCCTCCCTCTCCCGCCCTAACTTCACTTTCTTCCTCCGCGTCCTTATCTACCCGCTCGTCCCCTCGTTCCCTACTCTCTTCACCCCCCCCCCCCCCCCCCCCTGCCGCTGATACGCTTTATTTTTATCGGGCCGGTTTACGTTGTTTCGCAAATTTTCGGGCACTTTTTGCGATTTTACGTTATTGACAATGGAAATTGGTATTATTTGATTACGTCGCGTTGTAAATATACCCGATGAAAATGTCCGTAGTAACAATGAAACAGATATGGTCCATGTATGTTTTAACAATTTCATATAAGGAAATAAAAAAATTCATATATGTACATATATGCTCTCCTTGTTTTACATTAATCCATATATGGTCAATATAATTATTTTTCGTATAAGGAAATTATTAAAAGCATATATGGTTAGAATATTATATCAGTAATTGTGATATATCGACCACATAAGGAAAAACATATATGGCCATATACAATTTTTTTATTTGCTTATATGAAATTTTTAAAACATATATGGACCGTACACGCAGAAAAATAGGTAGCAAAGTTTAATATAATTCGCATCAAAATATTCCTATAAAAAAAGGCAGAGCGACCCCAGAAGACATTTTCAGTAGAATTTCCCAATTTTATAGGAAAAATTCGTTTATCCTAAATTTTATCATATGTTAGTGCTGTATATATATACAAGGTTGTTGCCGTTCTAGTAATATTAACAAACAATTGTTGTTTACGCTTTCCATTTGCAAAGCATAAAATAAATAAATATAAAATTTGTACTAATTTAAATTGCCCTTTACACTGAAAGCATTCTATTGTAAAATTATAATAATTAATTCTTTAAGTAATTAGTAGTATTAAACAGCGTAATTTCGCGTGTTTAATAACGCATTTTTTAAAGTTGTGACTTCCATACAATATTCGTCATTTCTTTGCTACATTCAAAAAGGCTGTCGTAACTTTATAAATGACTTTCTTCAGTATCTCTTCCCTATCTATTTTTCTCTCAGTCGCGTCCATTCACTTTCTCCCATTACTTCTGTCTCTCATCCTATTCCCCTTTCCTTTTCTCTCCTTAGAATCTCCCCTTTCGTTGTCCTCCTCTTCGACTCTTTCCATTCATCCTTCTCTTTCTTCAAAGTCGTCCTTCAGTGTTTTAACCCTTCTTCTTCTTCTTTATCCCTCTGCCTCTCTCTCTCTCCCTCTTTCTGCACAGACCGGCCTTTTTTATTCCGACTTTTTGTAGCTCGCTTTTTAGGTTGGTCGAGTACGCGACTCAGCTGAATTTGAGATTAGGCTATGCGAGATATTTACATGAAGAAGTCGGTAACGCAATGCAGGGATTTGCAAGGGAATCCGGTTGGAGGACAACGAACAGTTGTTTGGACTACGCGGTAAAAAAAATATACTGCGTGGAATGCCAAGTTTTTAAATTATTAAAACGTCCATCGGTGGTAGTTTTGAGGTCCGACCCCAAAACTGAAAACGTCCGATTGGTACTTTTGAGGACTTTCGATCAAATACGGTACTGGGACCACAAATGTAAGTTTATTTAGATTTTAAAAAATTTATGGCGAGCTGGCATAGCCCGTAGTTTTGTATTATAAACGGCAAAGAAGAAATTTTCAAGCGCGCGTTTTTGACGTTCATTTGCTTTTAATCAAAATAATTAATTGAAAAAGTCGTTTCCATAACGCGCTATTCATTTTGAATAAATTGTAACGAACTTTACGCAAAGCATTTTATCATCATCATCATCATCATCATCATTATCATCATCATCATCATCATCATCATCATCATTATTATTATTATTATTATTATTATTATTATTATTATTATTACTATTATTATTATTACTATTATTATTATTATTATTATTATTATTATTATCATTATTATTATTATTTAATCGTGTTAATTTAACGGTTGTACAAGGCGCGGAGATACAAAAATGCGTATATCAAAATGATTTAAGGCGAACTTTGATCCCGAATAAATTCTTTTTGAGATGAAGAAATATGACATCATTTACGATGAAATTATGTTTTAATACACGCTGCAATATAACGTGATGTAAATCTTGGTACCGAGCATGCCGAATAATCGTCAATATTATACGAAAAATCGTGATATTAACGAACACTGTTATTATACCAGAATGGTGATTTGATATTGTTTGTATCTTTTATCAGGGTATATATGCATATTTATATACACCAACAAACACTAATAAATTTGTCTACGCACAATAACCAAACTACTCCCCCACCCGTAGGAAAAAAAAAAGAAAAAAAATAGTAACGAATAGGTCTGGCGCCCGCGCAATGAATCATTTTTGCGCTCATTCAATAACTTTTAACGAGGCTCAATTGATTTATACAATTACCTGCGCGTCGTTAATAAATTGCCCCTCGCTTTTAATTAGCTACGAACTTTTCATCGCTTTCAGTTTTAATGATACGTAGCGGGCGGCGGCGAAACTTCGCGTTTGTTATCATCAAATTTTCGGTTAAGTAAGACCAGCTTTCTGGCGTCATTGTCCGGGAGCGAGCATTAGCGTGCGTGCGTCCGTGCGCGCGCGCGCCGCCCGTCATTCTTCGGGACAGAGGCGTAAACCTGTCCGCGGGGAAATCACAGTTTCTCGAATCGTCATATTTAACGTAACGAATATAGCGGCCGGCCTCGTAAGAGCCCGTAAAACCAGCCGCGCGGCGGCCCGAGTGCGCCGAGATTCTCTCGAACGCGGTAGGGGGGGGGGG
>JABFPN010003123.1:0-19255 GCA_022817305.1 Leptoteleia sp. ZL-2020
ATTTTTATTTATGCTTTATTAAATAAAAATAAACTTTTAATAAAGATTACAAAACTAAGGCCTTTGTCACTGCTTTATCACTCAGTTTGTTAATTTTACACGAACTATTAATAAAAATTATATAAACTTTTTTCGACGTGTATATATATATATATATATATTGCGACGAGGCGTTTTCCCGCTCGACCCTTCTCCACGGCACTCAGTGTTCGGGGTGGGCTTTACTGAGAGGGTGGAAAATGAATTGGGCCTTATTCGTCCTATGCTTTCATCTCGCGCATATTTCAAAAGGGTCAGGATCGCCACCCGGTCTCACTACCGGGAAAATTCACGACTGAAAGGCCCAATTGTGTTAAAGCCCGTCCCGATTTACCCGTCGGCCATGAAGCGGAATTATTAACTTACAGCGCAACGAAACTGACTACGTTAGACTGCAGGCAAGGGATTCCTATAATGTCCCGTCCCCAAATCAAAGGTCCCGATTTCTCAATTTTAACACAAGATTTATTTGTAAAATAATTCCAATCTCTCGGGTTTCTTTCCCGAGGTTCAACGTAAATACACCATTTCAATCGGCGCGATAACGAAATTAAACGTTAATTTATCCAACCAAGACGACTATCGAGGCACTTCTTTGCCTCTAATACAATATTAATTTCCCGGACGCGCAATCGTCCCGCTATACCGAGAGTAGGTAGTCAATGCTAGGCCTCGACCTTCGAATCTACAACTTTCTCAATAAATGCAAATTTGAGCGACGGGCTCACTACTCAAACTCAAAATCGATTATTAATTACGTAATCATTTTCCGCGATTCGAAGTGTTACCAATTTAATTCGACTTCCGTGTCGTAGCGAGGCGACGACCAATACTTTCTCCCGACCGCAATACACGCGATATCGACTGGAATTATAACTGGGTAACCCGGGGTTTATTGCCGGTCGTTCCGAATCCCATGGGCCCAGGATACTCGGCTCTCACACTCGGCCTTACTGATCCTGCCCCATGCGGCATTCCCCTACGATCCCGATTCCCGAGATCAGTCCCCAACAACTTTCGAATATTCCCCAGGAGTCCCGAATTCGATCCCAATGCAGTCCCGAGAACGCCTCGACTACACTCACTCCAGGGATCCCGAATTCGACCCCACGATATCCTGAATTATAACTCGAGTCTACGTTACCCCGTCGCCGACCGCGACTATTCGTCGATCTCCAACCGTTTCGCCTCGAAGATGACTCTATCGGCGCGTTCCGGGAGCGGAAGCTGGAGCTCAGGTGGTGATGTTCTCGCTGGCCTCTTTCTCGGGGTCGTGACGTGGCACTCGGGCGGAACCAAAGTCTCACGACGTCTTCCCTCGCTAGGCACACTCCAACTTCTCGATCTATGCTCGAAAAAGCTCTCGCCTCTCCCCACCGCTGCTCCGCAAGCTCGTTCGTCGCCGCTCGGCCGAATTTCGGGTCTGGTCGCCTGACCTGGAAAGTGCTTCTCGGAAAGTCCCGCTGAGCGGGAGTTTTCGACGATGTGTCCGGAACTCGGGCCTGTGCTGAGACTTCGGCACAACCCAGGACTTCTCCGCTACTCTCCCAGCGAATTCGCGAAGTAACGGCTGCCATATCAGGCCCAGCCGTCGGCTGCGAGCCTCTACAGGTTCTCTCCTCCCCAGGCCACACGTTCCCCCGGGTGAGAAGGACTCTCCTCGGAACCGAGACTTCGTATATGACGGTGCAGTGGCTGCTCTCCGGAATAGCAGCGCAATGACGTGGATGTTCCGAGATTTATGCGTCAACCCTGTTGATTCAAGGAGATGTTGCCCAAGACTTCGAGGATGTCGGCAGCGAGCTTTGACGTCGGAGCGAGCGGGCAACGAGGTGCAGAGTTAAGGGCGTTGATGTTCTCGGGAATGATGATCGTCCCCCGTTGAAGCTCCAATATGCTTCTCCACTCCCGTCACTTGCCAGTACACCCAGTTCGATTGAAAGCTCGCCCCCCAGATCGCTAGTTAAAAGATTTATGTTGGTATTAATTATAACATGAAAGTAAAGTTCGGAAAGTCATCTTGCATCCTTATTGTATTAAGACAGAGAACGTATATCAGATAGATGTCTTAATACAATAAGGATGCAAGATGACTTTCCGAACTTTACTTTCTAAGTATAATTAATACCAACATAAATCTTTTTAACTAGCGATCTGGGGGGCGAGCTTTCTATCGAACTGGGTGTACCTACGACTCGAAAAGTACAATAACAAACTGCCCGAATGTCAAAATAAAAACAAATAAACAACAAAATTATCTTTGCGATTATCTTCGCACACAAAAAGTTGCTCCCAAATTTTCCGATATAATTTTGGAATGGCGTCACTGCCATCCCTACGCCTACTCTCATGACCCACACTCTGAATGACTCATACTTTCGCCGACACTCACACTTTCATTCCCACTTTCACTAATTATCCATCCACATTCCATTACTTGGCAATTCCAGTGTCATCTCTCGCTTCACCTTCATACCGTCTTCTATCGCACTCGCTCCCAAGCACTCACTCACACTCTCTCACTCATACCCGTGGTCGTCTCGCACCTCGCTCTCGCGGAGGTGGAGGGTGCCTACTTACCAGCCGGACATCCTCACCTGCGCTCCCTGAGATCTGAAACATGATATTTCGCCCCCCTTATCCCGGCGTATACGCGGTTAGGCGCGAAATCGGGATATTTCGCGGGTGGAGTCCGAGAGTTGTCATTTTCAGACGGGCGACAAAAAGACGCCCCGTCACAATATATATTGTCAAATTATCACAATGTCAACTTATCAATGCGTCACTCAATCAAAATTTTATTTCATCAAAAAGTTGCTAAACCTAAGCTTTCAGCACATCAAAGCATCACTTAATAAAAATACGCCGTTCATCATAACTATATATATATATATATATACAGGGTGATTTTTTTAACCTGAAACTTTCAAATATCTCGAAAACTAAGCGCGATACGAAAAAATATCCCAATAAAAAATTTAATAATTTTGTGGGGGGAAATACAATGGGGCGAAAATTAACCCCCCACCCGCCCCCCTCCCTCTTGGAAGGGGCGGGGGTAACTTTGAAATTTCAAATGGGAACCCATATTTTTTGTAACAGATTCGGATTCTCCATACAAAAATAAGAAACTTTTATTTGAGACATTTTTCTTGATTCGTGGTAGATGACATCTCAATTTGCAGTGTCCAGTTATGACAGATATAACCTGTCTTGCCCTGGTTCTGCTCATTTTCCACAATTTAGCAGCCATGATATCTGCTTTTTGCCCTATGAGTTCTTTGGTCCATCTACAACCGTCATAATATCGCCAGTTGTTGCCCTGAATTCTTTTCAATTTCCCATTTATAAGTTTTATGCCTTCCCCATAGGGAATTCCGACTTGTTGTACTTAACCAAGTCCTTTAGCTCCATCCTTCGCTAGGATGTCTGCTAATTCGTTTCCTTTGAATCGCCGGTGTCCAGGGATCCAAAAGAGTCTAACTTTGTTCTTCCTTCCGGCTAGTTCATTTAAGAGTACCGAGGTCCTCTCCTTTAGCCTCGATCTCCTGGTACAAGTTGTCAATGCCTTAATAGCTGCCTGACTGTCTGAACACACCACTTTGTTTCATTTCATCAAAGAGTTCGTCACGCTCCTTCAAAGTAGTCGCAGAATCAGCCATTTGTTAGGAATAGTCGGGGCCTTAATTATCGTTACCTCATATTATTCTGCGACTAAATGCACCTCGGATTTTGCTATGTTCGACATGACGTATTGATAGGGAATATGCCTTTTTGCCAACGTTTAGAACATTGGCAGAATTGTTAGTACGACGTCTTCTCAAATTTCTGTGGGTCGAGTTTTGCATACTACTATAATTAACTAGCCGACTACAAGCGACCGGCAAAGATCTACTTTGCTCGACCCCGGTACTTATCGGGTAGCACCCCCAATTTGAGTATCTTGATACGTGTCTGAATATTTC
Source organism: Leptoteleia sp. ZL-2020 (assembly GCA_022817305.1). NCBI lineage: Eukaryota > Metazoa > Arthropoda > Insecta > Hymenoptera > Scelionidae > Leptoteleia > Leptoteleia sp. ZL-2020. The sequence goes on from JABFPN010003123.1 coordinate 4,005, forward strand.
AAATTGAAATAATTTTCAAATTTATGAGGGAAATTCAAAGCTCTCGGCGTAGCCATCCCCCCCCCATAATTTAGTTTAAAATCTAACTAAACTTACCACTCAAGTTCAAAGCCGTGTTGTTTGGGAGGTACCTCATAAGTACCGCTTTGTCGAGTGTTATTATTGGGTCCGGCCCAATAAGTACCACAATTCCCGTTATGCACCGGGTATTATACGTATTGTTCCTTGTAAATGCCATCCCAAGTAGAAATCTAATCGGGCGTGCCATGTCAGAAATCTGGCCCCGGCCCGATTGAAACATGGCACGCCTCATCACCGGATTCCTTGTCTGGCCCTTACCAGGACCATGTCAGTATACCGCTTTCTCCTTCACTGACATGGAATCCTGAGTGGGGCCTGAGCTGGCTGACTTGCCGGGCACTGACGCAGTACGTCACGCACGGTATCTATATGGCCCCGATCAGGATTCCATTTTAATTATATTCAAAATGGTATGCCCGGTCAGGGACTGACCAGGATATGAGTGGCACGCCATTGTACAAAAACAATAGCAGAAACCTGGAAATCTGACCAGGGCCATATCAGAGCACAAAATGGATTCCACTATATAATTTAGTCATCTAATTTTACTAATACATTTAATTATCAATTATTTAATTAAATGTATTAGTAAAATTAGATGATTAAATTATATTAGTACAGCAATAAAAATTATAAAATTAAACGTAACTTTTTTAATTGGAGATTTAACTATAAAAAAATGCTGAATAGTAACAAAGTAATAATAAATTTGACAAAAATATATTTTAATTATTTATGTAAACTAAAATCAATTTATCTATAGTAATTTTTTGTAGACTTTAAATCGTATATTGGCGCCTAACTAAATTTTTTGAAGAAATTTTTCAACTGATTAAATTATTATATTTAATAATATATTTTAACATTAATATAAAATATAATAATAATAAATTAATAATATTTAATAATAATAATAAAAATAATAGAAAATAAACTAAACGAGTCTACAAGACAGCTGTATGTAAACATTGAATTTGAATAATGATAAAATATCTTCGGTTGCTTGTCTTTTGTTTTAAATATTGTCTTTGTTCAATCCCAATGTTTACATACAGCTGTTCTTTACGATGCAGATCTAGCATTCGGTACTCTGAGTATCTCCTTGAGTCACTGATCAGGCCCTAGACGGGCCCTGATCAGCCTTGAGAGGGATTCCTGGCCAGGACCGCATGCTTACCCGGCGTGACGCACGAATAACGTGCCCGGCTTGAATGCCCAGCCGGGCCCTGATCTGGACACATGGATTCCTGGCCAGGGCCACATTTTAACCCGGTTGAGATTTCTCCTTGGGATTTCACATACATACGTATATATGTATATATACAGAATTTTATATTTACATCACACAAACTAAATTTTGATTAAATGACGCATTGATAAGTTGACTTTGTGATAATATAAAGTTATGATGAAAATTGTGTTTTTATTAAATCACGTTTTGGAGAGCTGAAAGATTAGATGTGATAATTTTTTGATGGAATGAAATTTCGATAGGTTGACGCATCGATGAGTTGATGTTGTTATAATTAGAAATTGTAATGAAATGGACGTTTTGATAACATAATTTTTTTGACAGATTGCTGTTTAGACCAAATTAAGTACTGATAAAATAAACGTTTTGATTAAATAAATTTTTTATATATTAAGCGCAATCCTATATGTCATGTTTAAAAATGAGAAATGCTACATTACGTGCTATTATTAAATAAAATATCACTTTAGGCAAATCTCGCGGTACAAGAGAGTAAACACGAGAGAGCCATTAGGAACCTTCAAGAAGCCGAAGAAATGTTAAGAGCGAAAGATGAAGACTTGAAGATGGTGCAAAAGGAATATGATGCGATTATGAGCGAGAGACAGGTGCACATTACTCCTTCTTACAATATTTTTCATCATTTCTCGGGCGGATTTCAAGTCATTTTATAACTGACATGAGATTTTGCTTTAATAGGTGATAGTGGATTTAGCGAATAATTGTCAGCAGAAAATGGACACTGCCAGAGCCATGATAGACGGTTTATCTGGCGAACGGGTTCGTTGGACTCAGCAGTTGGAAATCTTTAAAACAGAGATCGAACGTCTGGTAGGAGATGTTCTCATTTTAACAGGATTTTTATCTTACTGTGGACCCTTTAACCAAGAATTTCGTCAAAATATGGAAAAGACTTGGTATGAAATGATTCAAGATAAAAATATACCAATATCATTAAATGTTAACATCGTTGAATGTTTATCTGACAGTGCTCAGGTAACTTCTTTCATGCAAAACATTTTATATATCCTAGTAAAAAATAAATACTTATGAGGAGGACAAAGTCGATTGGTAACTCAAATGATGTCGGTTACATACATTTTTTCTAATGTCAATAATTACCAATATTGGAAAATTATCATTCAGCGCCAAATAAGAAAGAAATTCGCTGTAAATTCAAATTGGTAAATGTGTATATGTCATATTTAATGTAGTAAATATATTTATTTTACTGGTATATGTAAATATATTGGTTAAATTAATTTTTCAAATAAAAAAAAGCAACAGAGAAACGAACGTTCATATTAATAGATTATCTATATAAACTATATTTCAAAACGACTGAATCAAAAATTACAATTTTATCTTGTCCTACGTTCTTGACGGGTCACATTGCTTTAGTCCTCCTCTTATTAGGCCTACAAATAAGTATCCGCCGTTTATTAAAATATCATTAAATTATGGTTAAAATTGTCTGGTGTAAAAGGTCTTAACGTAAGGTTAGATAATTGTGAATAACATAACCTTGAAATATTAGCAATTTTATATGAGCATGTTATACATAATTATAAATAATTTATTTGGTCTAAAAAGGTCGACCCTAGTGGAAATAGTTTCTCTGCAAATGTCTGCAAAAGTCGGCATTCCCAATTTTGACAGTTTTTCAGACTTTTGCGGAGCTTTTCAGACACAGAGAGCTCTGTAAAAGTCTGAAAATCTATCAAAATTGGGAACGCCGACTTTTGCAGACGTTTGCAGAGATTCATTTCCACAAGGGGAGACTTGAGCCGAATAAGTATCATTTGATTACTTGTTTAATTTGAAGATTTTTGCGTCTAAGGCACATCGATTGCTTGCAGTTAATTCAATTTGATGAGACTACCTTGAGTGAGAGAAGTTGTCATGACTCTATTAAAAATGAAACATACATGGTCCATATATGTTTTAACAATTTCATATATAAAAATAAAAAGTTCATACACGGACATACGTGGTCATATTAGAATATACATGGCCGATATACGACAACAATTGAGATCGTATTCTAGCCGCATATAGTTTCAATAATTTCCTTATATTGAAGTAAATTATTACCATATATCATACCCATATGGACGCATATGCCATATATGAATTAAGGAAAAACATGCATGTCCGTATATGGATTTTTTATTTTTTTATACGAAATTGTTTAAACATATATGGACCATATGGCTCGAAAGTGTACGAAAATGCGGAATTAGAAGCGGTATACTGAGAACAATTCGTGCAGTTTAAGCAACAGCATGCGAAAAGTTGAAGCGTAAATTGTTATAACAACCGAAAATATGATTGCAGCAACTGTAAATGGAGTTGTTGGATGCATTTTCACTCCAACTGTGCGTTAAGAGTTGGTTTTGGAGCCAACTCCCGATATGCAGTTGTGGCTATGACTGTAATTGAAATTGATTACAGTAAACAAATGAAGCACACATAATTTTAGAGTTAAACTTAAATTTGTCTTGTAAAAGATACTCAGATGTTCATTAAAAATTGTGTACAGCATCTGAATTAAATGTATAATAATCTAAATTAAAACTAAATGTGTTAAACTGGAAGAATTTTGGTTTAAAGGATTACGACAACAATTTTTTAATCAAGAATTTTTATAACCCATTTTTGCTTATTATCTGTCACTGTTACGTCAACTCTAAATGGGTAGTTGTATCGAATACATGCTTATACATTTGGCTCCAAATCTAATTTCACATATGTAGTAGCGATTACCGGATTGTTTTCTGAGTGTATTGGATGAAAATTCGTGTCAAATACAACGAGAACATTAGGGTGAAATGTCACTCGTTGGCCAACTCAGAGTGAACATAATCTCCTTAATAATACATATTCTAAAATATATTGTAAAATAAAAATTAGTTTAATAAAAACTCAACGTATCTCAACAGTTAAACATATTTAGAATTGTTTTAAATAAGTTTTCATGAACAGCCCTTGTGGAAATTTATTGTCTCAAAAGTCTGCAATCAAGTCCGCAAATGTCTGAAAAAGTTTCTCCAAACAGTCTACAAATGTCTGCAAAAATGTCTGCAAGTCAGCAGTCTCAATTTTGATATCTTCTCAGACAGTTGCAGACTTTTTCAAACACCGCAAGAATTTTCTAAATAACTGAAAAATTTTCGCATATGTGCGAAAATTCACATATATTTAGAAAATTTTTGCGGTGTCTGAAAAAGTCTGCAACTGTCTGAGAAGATATCAAAATTGAGACTGCTGACTTTTGCACACATTTTTGCAGACATTTTCGGACTTGATTGCAGACTTTTGCGGACTTGATTGCAGACAATAAATTTCCACAAGGGAGCAACTCTTCTCATAAAGCTAACTTTTGGAAATACATTTAAACCTAACATCTAAATAGTTTATGAAACCATTTCCAAAAGATAGCTTTCTGAAAACAGTTGCAATAAATATAATCTAAGTTAAAAAATTCTAAACTTGTTTAACTATTGACGTACGTTGCGTTTTTCTTAAATTAATTTTCATTTTGCAATATATTTAAAGATATGCATTATTAAGGAGGTTACGTTCATTCTGAGTTGGACAACGAGTGACATTTCAGTAACTCGACAAGTAATTTTACATCATTTAATGTCATTGCGAATGTCAATTTTTCATTTAAACAGCGGAAACATATTTGTACTTCTAATATAAACAAACGATATACAGTTACTTTATATGCAAAGTGAATCGCTATTTAGATCGGTGAGTGGAATTTGCAAGGGCTACCAAATGATGAGCTTTCAATTCAAAATGGAATCATTGTTACAAAAGCAACGAGGTACCCTTTACTTATTGATCCACAGCTACAAGGGAAGTTTTGGATCAAGGAGAAGGAGAAGGACTTTGAATTACAAGTAAATTTGTATTTTGCGTGGCGCTTGCCCTTGCAATTGTAAATCGAAACTACTGAAAACGTTTATGTCAAATTACAGACGACCGAGCTCGGTCACAAGTACTTCCGCAACCATCTCGAGGACTGTGTTTCACTGGGATGTCCGTTGTTGATCGAGGACGTGGCCGAACAATTGGACCCTGTACTCGATAATTTGCTCGAGAAGAACTTTATCAAAATAGGAAAGTCACTTAAGGTGCGAAGATGTCAACCCATTGGACTATCAAACCAATTAACTTTTTCAATATTTTGTAACGACTTTCAAGCAGTACAATTATTCTGTAATTTTAAATAAAAATATAACATTACCCTAGTAAAAATGAAACATGTATAGTTCACATATGGTCCATATATATTTTAACAATTTAATATAAGGAAATAAAAAATTCATACATGGACATGTATGTTTTTCCTTAATACATACACACAGAAAAAAGTTAGAACAAAAATTACTATACTATATTAGTGTGGTCTTTTAATAAGTATAATTACTATAGTGTATATTAGTGTGGTCTTTTAATAAGTTGACAGTCGAAAGAATACAAGATTTATACAATTTGTTAGTGTCTAGTATAGTAAAAATTGAAGGATGTTTACGAATACTTTGATACTTGCCAAGCAATAATGATTTATGGAATGATTTTGTGTCAGTATTGTTATAAGGTAAAGTAAATTTTGTTACAATTTTATTCTGCGTGTATATGGCCATATATGGTCAATGTAGAGCAATAAATAATTACCAGATAAGGACATTATTAAATGCATACATGTCTAGAATCTTATATTAATTATTGCCATATATCGATCATATATGGCCGTGTATGGATTAAGAAAGAACATATTTGTCCATGTATGAATTTTTTATATCCTTGTATGAATTTGTTAAAACATATGTAGACCATATATGGACCATATATGTTTCATTTTTGCTAGGGTAAAAATATGGTTATTTCCTCAAATTTAGAAAGAAACTTGAAATGGATAAATTGCTAATAGAAGCTAAAAGAAATGGATAAAAAAAACTGCTAATATTTTGCAACTGAATTGAGTAAATCGTTATACACTGAGAGAAAAAATAGTCATGGTAACTAGCAAGGTTAGTCAATTTGCGATTCAACTGTTCTTTAAAGTTGTGATGACTAGTTTTCCGGTATTTGCAACTAGTTTTTACGGTTAATACAACTATTTTCTAATGAACTGTTTTATGTTAGTTGCAGCAACTGACATGTTTTCTCTCAATGTAACAGGGTTTTTTAACGGAATAATAATAATGAATGATTTCATTAGTAATTTTGAACGAAATAAATTAAACAAAGGTTTGTGGCGACCCTTTATGAAATTATGCAGTTAGTTAGTTTCAAAAACAACTTTTTTGCACAGGTGAAATTGGGCGATAAAGAAGTTGATATTAACAAAGACTTCAGGCTCTACATCACAACGAAGCTGCCGAATCCGTCTTATTCGCCCGAAGTGTTTGCCCGCACCTCAATAATCGATTTCACAGTCACGATGAAAGGTACTGGGCACGTTCAAAGAATTCGCTTTTACATAAAGTAGCGAGAAATTGAAATCTAAAGTTGATGTATAAATTGTACTAGGTCTTGAGGATCAGTTGTTAGGTCGGGTGATTTTCACCGAGAAACGCGAATTAGAGACCGAGAGGACACAGCTCATGACCGACGTCACGGCGAACAAAAAGAACATCAAACAGCTTGAAGCTAATCTTCTGCATAAATTGACTACCGTGCAGGTAGATCTGTTGATGTTGAATGTTAATTTATATGTCAACGAGTACAAACGTAAACAGAACATTAGTATTTTTTGTTATCTTGTTCATGTACGGTAGACAAAATGAAAATTATCGCTATAACAGCGTTTAATAATATGTTGGGCAAAATTGCAACTAGAAAGTTATTAATTTAACTTGCAAATATTGTAATACAATTTAACGTCTAATTTGCAATCTTTGGTCCAATTTACTACGAGTAGGGTCCTCTCATTGAAGATTTGGAATTGATGGCTGTGCTAAACAGTACGAAACAGACAGCTGCTGAAGTGAACAAAAAGCTGATCATCGCCAGAGATACCGAGATTAAGATTAATGCGGCTAGGGAAGAGTTTCGACCAGTCGCCACCAGGGGCAGTGTCCTTTATTTTTTGGTTTGCGACATGGCACTGGTGAATTGCATGTATCAAACCTCCCTGGTGCAGTTTCTTGAACGCTTCGATTTGTCCATGCAGAGGTGATTATATTTATATTACTTCTGCACTGAGAGAAATATACAAAGTTATCAGAACTAAATTTGTAGAGTTGTGACATATTTAGTTGTAATAACTGTAAATACAGTTGGAACATATGTAAACTGCAGTCATCAGAACTATTTCCACCGCAACTCTATATTATAGTTGGTTTTGGCGTCAACTATAAAAATGCAGTTGCGCTAAATACAGCGGCATATTTGATTGCTATGGTGCCCTAGGCTCGTGTTGATAACTCCCTCTCTTATGACGTCAAAGTATAACTATCTTTCAAATTTTATCGTACCTCAATTGTTGCCACACCAGGCTCAGACCTTGCCAGCCTTATTCTACAGGATAAATAGAGAAATAAAGTTTCAACAACGATATCAGAACAAAATTTACAGCCTCTAAAACAACTTCGAAAACAATAAAATAAACTTTATATAATAAAAATTGCACTAAAATTGGCATCAAAAAACAGTACACATTACTAAAATTATATCTTAAAAGTTTTGCGTTAAACAAATTTTAATTGTAGTTATGTTTTTCAGCCTTATTATTTAATTTTTATTAATAATTGATCTTCTGAATTCTGCTTCATAGTTGACTCTAAAACCAACTTTATTTTTATAGTTAGGATAACCTAAAATTTCTCTCAGTGTGTCTTTTATCAGCCAAAAGGTTTATTGAACTAATGATATTTTGAAAGAGTGTGAAAAATTTTAAACATAATTTTTATTCCTTCTCTTTGCAGATCCGAAAAAAGTCCCGTGAACCAAAAACGTATTCATAACATAATAGAATATTTAACTTACGATATTTTCAAATACAAATCGCGGGGGTTGTACGAGACTCACAAGTATATGTTCATTCTTTTGATGACGCTGAAGATTGACCTGCAGCGAAGGAACATATCTTACGAGGAGTTTCAATATTTAATAAAAGGCGGTGCAGCTTTGGACCTGAACGCAGTACAACCGAAGACTTGCAAGTGGATCACCGACACAGTGTGGCTTAATCTGGTAGCTCTTTCAGATTTACCTAGATTTGACGGCATCATTCAAAAAGTTATTGCTTCGGAAAAGGCTTGGAAAACCTGGTTCGATAAAGATGCTCCAGAGGAAGAAAATATTCCGGATGGTTATAATAATATCGACACATTCAGAAGATTGTTACTCATAAGGTAGAATTTTGGGTAATTCTTCGGAAGATTACCCTCCCCCCCCCCCCAACAGATCATGATATCAAATTTGATGACAAATGACAAAAAATATATTTATGAAATATAAGGAGTATAAAAAAAATTTTTTTGAATATTTTTATTCATATCTTTATTTATTTTAATAAATACATTGTGTATTTACATTAATTGTATAATATGTAAAGTATTTGTGTTATTAATTTCGTTTATTTCATGAGTTCATATATTTAAAATAAAAAGAGTAAAAAATATTTATAATAAATTTTATTTTAATTATATTAAATAACATTATATAATAAATTTATAATAATAAAAAGATAAAAAAGAATTTATAATATTTACAATCATATCTTCATTTATTTCACTAAATACAAAATGTATTTTCATTCATTATATTATATATAAAGTTACCTGCATGCAAAAAAACGCACGCACACCTGATGTGTTTGTATTCAGCAGTATTTGGTACTAAATTATCGCCTCAGGTGTGAAAACCCCTCACAACCCACATGCTACAGGATATGATATCTATGTATTTTTACGCTGAATACGAATATGCAAAAAAAGGAAAAATTGGCTTTGGTTGGCCGCTTTAAATTTATTTGCGAAAAACTGCCATTTTTACCTTTTTTTGGCCATAACTTTTGAACGGCAAGAGAGCGCCAACATTTTTTTTCAGATTCGTAATTAGGGCAAAAAATACATCTATTTATTTTCTCTTATTAAAAGAGAAAGTTACATGATTTTTTTTGTTTTCCTTATTTCAAAATCATTTTATTTACACAATTAGTTTAATTACTAATTTTTACTTTAATATTATAAACATGTTTCAGAGCTTGGTGCATGGACAGAACATTGTGTCAGTCAAAGAAATATATAAGCCAATCTTTGGGAGAAAAATACTCAGAGCCAGTTATAACTTTGTTGGAAGCGATGCATGCAGAGTCTAGGCCTGACACACCAATGATCTGTTTTTTAAGTATGGGTTCTGATCCAACGATGAGTATAGAACAGCTTGCTAAAAACATGCAGATACCTTGCAGAAATATCTCGATGGGCCAAGGTCAGGAAGTTCATGCGAGGAAATTATTAAATTATGGCAAAACTGAAGTATGTTATTTATAATATTTAACTATTATTTACTGACTAATAGTAACTATTATTAAATATATTTTTATTCATATTTAATTATACATACATTTTTGTTTCTTTTTTAGGGATTTTGGGTTTTGTGTCAGAATTGCCATTTAGGCCTCGATTATATGCATGAGCTTGTAAGTTTCATATTAGAAATGGAGCAGCCACATCCGAAATTCCGTATATGGATAACTACGGAACCACATGACAATTTTCCCATTTCACTATTGCAAATGTCGATCAAGTTTACTTACGATCCGCCTGAAGGTATAATAATGCAGAAGTGAATAGTATTGACCATAGTATAGTACAATGAACAGAACATATAATGTACATTTGAAACTCTTATTTTTTTATCAATGTATAATTATATGAAAAATGATAGTGTGGTCAATATTGAAATATACCTCATATACATTATGAATATATATATATACATATGTATATATAGCGGAAATGGTATATTTGGGGTCGGACATTTGTAAACACGCCTTTTATTTGCATGCAAAACGTCCATCGGTGGTAATTTTGAGGTTCGACCTCAAAACTGAAAACGCCGAATTTTGAAAAGATACTTTTGAGGACTTTAGTTCATGATACGGTACTGGGCCCACAATTGTAAGTTTAGTTAGATTTTAAAATATTTATGGCGGGGTGGCTATGCCCTACTGCCGACCCCAAGAACTCACTTAGGTTCAGTGAACGTTAATTTTAGAGAAAATCTCACCTTCCGTAACATTCATACAAGGTTAAAATTACGCAAATTTATCTAAGTTGAACATTCACTGAACATAGAAAGTAGCGCCCAAAAATATGTAAATTGAAAGTATGCGCTGAAGCTTCAGTGAAGGTAGAATAAAGCTTTATTGAACATAAAGGCATAAAAACAAAATTTATGGATATGTATGTATTGGAAACTCGATAAAGCCTTCATTCAACATATATATTAGGTTAATAAGTATTCTTAAATATAGGTTGTGTAAAGCTAAACTGAACGTTTGTGCGCAAGCTTTAATGAAATTATATTTGTCAACGTTCTAGAGCAATTACATAGTGCAGGATATAAGGGAGTTTCCATCATAACATTTACGACTAATCACTCTGGCCAAGTGGTTAGGACTCCGAACTTGTAACTCGGTTACGCGGGTTCAATACTTGGCTGTGATGAATTTTGATATAATAAAAAGTGAATTATTTTTTTTTTGTTCAGGGAATGTATAATGAATGTATTTTATTAGCTTAGTTTTACATAAAACCGACGTTCATTAAAGCTTGCGCACAAACGTTCAGTTTAGCTTTACATAACCTACTTATTAACCTAATATAAATGTTTAATGAAGACTATTTCGAGTTTCCAATTCATATATAACCATAAATCTTGTTTTAATGCCTTTATGTTCAATAAAGCTTTATTCTACCTTCCCTGAAACTTCAGCGCATACCTTCTACTTACATATTTTTGAGCGCTATTTTCTATCTTCAGTGAATGTTCAACTTAGCTAATTTTAACCTTGTATGAATGTTGCGGAAGGTGAGATTTTCTCTAAAATTAACGTTCACTGAACCTGAGTGTGTTCTTGGAGGAGAGTGTTCCTCATTGGCCAATTTTAAATTTTCCTCCAAAATTCTAAAATTTAAGAACACTATAAACTCTCACATTTGCCGGTATGCAATTGCGCAAATATTTAGCGCATGTATATTTCCATTGGTTATTTCTATTCGGTTGTTTCGTTGTAAACCAGTCTCAGAGACGTATTTCGAACATCGACCGACCGACCGACCGACCGACCGACCGACCGACCGACCGACTGACAGACACACACCCACCCACCCACCCACCCACCCACACACACACACACACACACACACACACACACACACAGCGTTTCAATAACGAAACAAGGGAACATTTCCGACGAAAATGAGAGCGCGATGAAAGTGAGAAGGACGATAATGAGGGCTTGTGGTGTAGTTTTCAATTCTGGTCTAGTATCTTATATTTTTGGGGTCGATCCTCAGAACTATCACAGACGGATGTTTTGTCCGCAAAAAAAGATTATAGTTTTCCGACCTCAAAAATACCATTTCCACTTTATATATATCTACGTCCCAAGTTGTATTTGAGAACCTGCCCCATTTTTCGCTGATTTAATACTACACTGAAAAATTAAAATTTTAATAGTTTTAATATTTATAAGAGAAATTCAAAATTGGTTAATCTAAAATTTTGGACAGTGGCTTCCCCCCTCCCCACCCCCACACGCACGGAGTTTCTTACAAATTTTTATCTGAATCGTGATATGATATAATTTACGCAAGAGTTTTATATCTTTCAGGCATAAGAGCAGGTTTACTGGCCACCTACAGTGGCATGAATCAAGATATGCTGGACCAATGTGATATTGCGCAGTACATACCTCTGATTTATACCGTTTCATTTTTACATACAGTTGTACAAGAGCGACGCAAGTTTGGTCCCCTTGGCTGGAATATACCATACGAGTTCAATTCTAGCGACTGGCTCGCATCATGCTTGTTTATTAATAACCATCTTAACGATTATGACATAAAGAGGGGAATCAGTTGGCGAACTATCAGGTGAATATTTAATTACGATCAATAAATTTAAGAACTGCAAAGTAGCTTCTGTTCGAAGAAGTCAATTAATTTCTGATGACGAAAGCTTTAATGAACATTAAGAGGATTTAACAATTAATATTTTGTTAAGTTTATCTGAATAACTATACAAATTTTGTGGATATTGTGGGTAAATAAAAGAAAGTAACATAATTTTTTTTTATTTTCATAATATATTTACAATGACACGGCATAAATTTATGATATTAAATTTTAAAGACGAAATCAATGAGCATTTATAATTAAGACGTGCATTTTTAAAACTGAGTAATTTATATTAAAAATAGGTACATGATAGGCGAAGTCCAGTACGGTGGTCGTGTGACCGATGATTATGATAAACGACTGCTGAATACTTTTGCAAAAGTCTGGTTTTCCGAGGCATTATTCGCCGAGGGCTTCATCTTTTATAAAGGTTATCCCGTTTTAAATTTCAAACAAGTTAGCGACTATTTAAAAGCTGTAGACAAGATGTCCACGTCTGACCCACCCCAGGCATACGGGCTTCATTCAAACGCGGATATAACGTGAGTTTGAATGTGTCTTTTTATTGAAAAATCGTGTTCTTTATATATCATAGCTTTCCTCATTTCTAATTAAAATGAAGAAAGAAGAAAAAGATAAAAATATAACGAAGGAAAAAAATTAGAACAAATTTAATATCTAAATTTTTTTAACACTACGAAAATGTTTTACGTGAAAATAAATTTAGGATTATATTTGCAACGCTCCCGGTACATTTGTCTTTTCAATAATATTTCTTTAATCGTAAGTTTTTTTTTTAATTTTTCCCTCGCGGAATAATTCTTCCCGGGTGTATTGAAAAAAGTTTGCTCTAGGAAAGTGTACTAAGTATGCAGAACAATCTGTTCAATAATTAAAAGTTTCCGGACGATTATGCCGTTCTTTTATATTGAATGCGCTGTAACATTTCATAAAAAATTCACCAGTTGTGTACAGATTATGTAAAACCTTTTAAAATGTTTCTTGCGGGATAACTATAGAAAAGTTCTTTTATCGGGATATCGCTTTTGTAGATATATATGTCTACAATGTCAATTTTATTTATAATTCAATCGATGTTATTTAATAAAACAATAAATATTTTAAAATATTTAAACTAATAATTTTCAAAAAATCATTTAACTCTTATTTTGATTTTATATTAAAAAATGTAATTAAAATAAGGATTATATTAAATTAGAAAAGAAAAAAAAAGAACAGTTAAATGGATTAAATCAGTACTTACTCTGTTTTGTCGCCCATTTGTATAGCTTGAATGCCGTTCACATCTGATAGCAAATCCATTTCTTTTCTTCTTAAATCGAGAAATAAAAGAAAAACGTGTACATGTACACTCAGAAAAAAATCCGGTAATCGTTATTGCATATGTGGAGTGGGATTTGAAGTAAAATGTGTATAAGCATGTATTCGATACAACAACCCATTTAGAGTCGACATAATAGTGAGAGACACTAAGCAAAAATAGGTTATAAAAATTCTTGATTAATAAATTGTTGTCGTAAACCTTCAAACCAAAATTCTTCCAGTTTAATACATGTACACTGAGAAAAAATTATATAGTAACTGGCGGACGGGTGTGCACATATGACAGAATTTACCCAAGTAGAAATTTGCCCGGGCAAACCATAAAAATGGTTGGGCCCTTATCGGGTATCTACCGGGGAGCCCCTTAATGGTTTGCCACAATAGAACCCGAGTTGGCCCCGATAGGGTACTTACCGGGCTCGCTCCTACTGACGACAATTGGGTAAAATTTACTGGGCCCCAATTGGGTATTTACCGGGCTCGCCCCTACGGACTTCAATTGGGTAAAACTTACTGGGCCCCGATTGGGTATTTACCGGGCACGCCATAAGTGGCTTCAATTGGGTAAAACTTACTGGACCCCGATTGGGTATTTACCGGGCACACCAACATGAGCTTCAATTGGGTAAAACTTACTGGGCCCCGATTTGGTATTTACCGGGCCCGCCCCTACGGGCTTCAATTGGGTAAAACTTACAGGGGCCCGATTGGGTATTTACCGGGCACGCCATAAGTGGCTTCAATTAGATAAAACTTGCTGGTGCCTAACAAGGTATTTACCGGGCATGCCATTACTGGCATCACGGAGTTCCATAAACGTTTTTATCGGATACACCGATCTGAATTTAACATTATTCTGCCACTCTCTATTATCGTTTTATATACAAAAAATAAATTTAATTTTTTTTGTGATTGAATGGATGAAATAAGACACAGGAAAAAGAAGTCAAATTTATTTGAATTTTGAAAGCTGAAATTTGTTTTAATGAATTTTAAATATGTTTGTAATTCTTATATTTATATATATTTATGCTTAGAAAAATGTAAAAAAAATAAAAAATTAATTATTTACAATTAACATAACTGAAAATTATTAAGCAAATATGTTTATGTAATTAAATTAATTATTATTTATGTATATTTTCATACTGCTTTTGAATAACATGAATCGAATCAAATCAATAAATAAATATTAATTAAAAAACATTTTTGTATGCATAGTTAAAGAAGAAAGCAGAGGAATGATACAAAACCAAAATGCGACAAGGATACAACGTAAACATGTTTTTTTATAATTTTTGGTGGAATTGGACTGGACCCTATTAATTGATAGACACAAAGCCTTTTTAGGTGCTTTGCTACTGAATTTACATAAGATGGCCCCAATTGGGTTCGCGCAATATGGCCCCCATTGGGTTTGTGCA
>JABFPN010003124.1:0-19252 GCA_022817305.1 Leptoteleia sp. ZL-2020
TATTTTTTTTTTTTTTTTTTTTTTTTTTTTTTTTCTGACATAATGGCTTCAAATTATTGGGGTAGGTACCGGTAATATTTAACGGTCTGTTTCTCATTGCGCAAGACAATAATTAATGTAGAATGTACTCCTTCAACAATAAATGTAAATTTTACAGCTTTTTTAGTATTATACGGGAACAATTAGTTGAAAATTTTTCTACTATGTACCATTAAAGAGGAATATTTATTCAAATTGAATTAAGGATTTATTATGAAGTATTCTCTTTGAAACTACCAACTTAAAGTCACTTTTCACCTCATTAAATAATATACTATATAATATAATAAAATTTTATGATATTATAAACAGTAGTATTAAATAATTAATGAATTTTTAATATATGCAATATTACATAATAATATTTGCAAATGTGAGAGTGAAAATTAATTGTTTTACTCTTATTATAATGAATAAAATAATAGTAATAATAACAGCAATGAAGAAAAAAAAAGTTATTACGCGTTATAAATTCTAAAGCGGCTTGTTAAGTCATTTGAAGTGGGTGACTTTGGAATATAATCATAGCGAGCTAGAGATTATTTTAATGCTTCGACACCACATATGTTAGATGCAAATACGTTTGATAACTTTTAGGTAATACTGGATAATAACACTTATCATCAGTTTTACTTTTGTTTTATTATCAATTATTGCAATATGTTGTAAAATAAAACAATATAAATAGGTGAAATTAGTGATGTGAAAAGTCATAATACGTTAAAGCATCGTGCTTTTAACACATCCTGTTAGATGTGTGTGCAATAAAAATTGTACATCCATCACCTTGTTTTTTGCCGAGTATTGTAATTTCTCGGTCAATGTGATATATTACATGTTATAAATTATATTCGATACGAACTCGCGTACCAAGCACGAAATAATTGCGAGTCTACGTAAAATACAAATATATTTTCTTGTATTAATAAAAATTCTGCAAATAAACTTAAAACTTAAAAACTTAAAATTTTGCAGTTAAAAAGTGCTGATTTTAAATTAACAAATTTACAGTGCGTATAAATAAATAAAATTGAAATTTTAATATTAATTTAGTATATATGTACATACATATATACATACATACATGGGACAAATTGTGTGTAAATTAACATATAATTAATGTTAAAATACCCGTGCGGAAAAAACGCAGTTGGATTTCGGCTGGATATTCGACTGGATGAAAGCTTGATTTCAGCTGAATCTCGGCTGGAAAAAGGATAGGTTTGGCGCGAATTCAGCCTTTTGAAACGGCTGGTAAAAAAAAGAAAACAAAAACAAAAACAAAAATCATCACGCTGATTCGATTCCAGTTTCAAAAATAAATTCCCCCACCCACCTTCCGTATTATAGCGCGCTCCCTTTACATATTTCATGCGACAGTTCTCTTACGGATAACCTGTACAAACTGTCAGTAGCGCCACTTAGCTGATCCAGACGACATCCAGCTGTTTTAAAAGGACTGGATTCGGGCCAAACCCATCCTTTTTCCAGCTTTGTATCCAGTCGAGATCCAGCCTTCATCCATTCATCATCCAGCCAAATATCAAGCAGTAATCCAGCTGCCATTCAGCTGTTTTTCCGCACGGGTATGTATGCTGATATTAATATATTAGATTAAATACATGAATTTGCTGTTAATTCAAAATATAGTTAGATTCAGAAATACTTGTACTTAATGAATTACTTGTTTTGACAGTTTATGTATTCTAATTAATTTATGTCATCTTTTAAACACATTAAAAATAATAAATTGGTTCAAAATATGAGAAATACAGACATCCTTAAACAATAATTAACAAATCATGTGGGCTAAAATATGAAAACTTGTATGTAAACAATCGCTCTATCAAAACAAATGATGTCTAACCTAATCGTCCAATCACATTACTAGTACATGATTTGACTCTTTTTCTGAATTCTATGTAAGTTTAACAGTTTTGCTATAACATTGAATCTAATGTTGGCCCAACATATAACTAATTTTGAGTTAACAGACTTTCAATGTAAAATTAACATATAAAAATCAGTAAATTTGGCAGGCACATTTTTTCCCGTGTATACTGAAAAATTTATATGAGCACATAAAAGAAAAAAAAATTAATCAGCTCTACTAAATTTTACAATAATGCATAAAGAAATTTTCTTTTAGATGTATAAAGCGTGTTAATTTTTAATAAACTTTAAATCTGAAAAAAATTTAAAATAAATCTCATACGATACGCTCGCAATTGTACAATGTATAAGATTTTATGTTTTTAACTTTATTTCGCGTTCGCGTGTTGAACAAAATCTCACTTGTACTTGATTTTAATTTCATTATAATTTGTTAAAAAGTATGTTTTTATTATTCCGTGATCGCGTATACACGTAATCGATTTACTAAAACAAAAATTGTTAGAAAAATACCGAAACGACGTTTCATTATTAAACGAAGTTGAGTTTAGTGACGTTTGGTCATTATTTTACATTTTGCCCTCTTTTTAATCGTCATATTTAATTCATACATATAAACGCTTGTACATGAATATATATTATCACGCTTAGCGGAAATCGAGAGACGATTTACATTAACGCTAGTCTCATCCGTAAAAATGCACACTCGTGCGTACTGAAACGAAGTCCGGTATATTGTGTAACGTATAAATTCGCCCAGATATAATTAATGGGAGTTTCCAAGAGACTGCCTGCACGGATTAAATAAGTAAGTACGCTACCGAGTAGGCGAATGAACGAACGAGTAAACGTGCAAATTTATGAACGAAGCGTACCTTCGATGAGAAAAGCATGCGGCAGACTCCGAAAGCTGTAGAGTTTTTCATTTAATTAAAGCTTTACCCATTATTCATTGAAAATTAGTTGAATTCTACAAGCGGCAAGTGAATCCAAGCAGATCAAAGAGAACAATATCTAATGGAAAACTATTCGTAATTTTTTAGAAAGTACTACCTTTTTGTCAGATACTTCTAACAATATTTTATTACGAATTCGTTGGACAAACAGAATCATATTACCATTTATATATGAAATTGGAGCTTTCGTTCGTTAATAAGGAGTGTCTTATAAAATTACAGATCTTCCAGACTACTGCAATATACAATTTGTTGCTGCCTTTGAAAACAATTTTTTTTTCTTCACTTTGTTCCATTTGTTTGATATTTTTCCAGTCATATTTTTAATTTATTATTTATTTATTTTATTACAAAATTTGTTTCACTAGATTAAATTCAAATTTATAATTTGTATTCAAAATTATTAACATTTCTTTTTTAGTTTTGATACATGAATATCATCGACAGAGTTGATTTCAACTCGGAGCCAAGCCAATTTTCTTTAATTGTGCATTAAATCTTACTTGACCGAACTTGTTATAAAATCGGTAGAAAAGTAAACAGACGTTGTTTAGAAATGCGTTTTTTTGATGCAGTATAGTTTAAACGATAAAGACTAAGGTAGCACAAAAATATTACCCTTTCAAAGATTTCCTCTTTATGCACTAAAAATAGTATTGTAAAATTGCAACGTGTAATCTGGTTGTCAGTGGCACTCTGCTTCATTTTTAATTAAGAGTAGAAAAAGAATAAACAATAATACAAATTATTTTAACTGAAGTAACTAAATGCATTAATTAAAAAAGAAACCTGAATTAGGAGTTCTTCCCAATCTTTAGTCAGACAAGTCACAATTACAAGCCTGATGATTTTTTATCAAACGGAAATTGTGGCCAGTTCTGACGTTTTAGTAATTTGTGCATTTTAGACATATTTTAATCATTTCAATTACAGTAGGAAGCAAAAAAAAAGTCCACCAATCTTCACACGAAATGTTTAAAGCTGCAGAAAGTGAGGAAAATTATGCTTAACCATTTCACGCGAACATGACTGAACATATGGTAGCAAAGGAGAAGTTATGTAATAGTTATAAACCACTTTTCTTACTCAATGCCATTTTGTAAACGAGGATCACTCCACGCCCACTTAACACTGAATTCCATGACAACACTTGACTTAAACTTTTCTAAAACTTTTTCAAATAGTTATAACAAATGATATAAATTACACCATTTTCGGGCCAATTTTACTTATTAAATCATTTAGTTAGATAACTATAATCGCTCAGCAAAAGACTTCAGAATAGATGTTATTTTCAGTATAAAAATTGTATTTAATATGTTAATTGTAAATTAAAATAATTTATCAACTTGTTTGATATAAGCGTGTAAAATTTTACAAAATAGTACGTATATTGACAGAAATTGTTTAATTTCACGTTATCAAATAAGTATACAGTTCACTTAAAGTTGTAACGCATTAGCCTCCATAGCGTGTGAATTCTCACATTCAACTGTGTTTTCTTAAAACAGCAAGTAAAAATCCAGTGGTAATCGCTGGCATCTATTTTAGAGCAATTAATACTGGAATTTTACTGCACCTTTTTTTCAGTGCAGCACATATCGAATGTGTGTACAAGCTTTTTACTACAGAACAAATATTTATCTTTCTATTTAAATACTAACATTTAAAAGAGTAATATATTTACTTTCACATTATTAGTTCATTTTTATAAATCAAACCAAAAATTGATAAAATTGAAGAAATATTTCAGGTGATCGAAATTGGTCGCACCTTTCAAAGAAATATTGAATCACTTACATAACCAGTTCATAAAAGCTGTAAGGCGATATTAAACAGCATGTCGACGAAATATGTTTATCGTTAAGTTCTTTCTAACTATTTATGTTGTCAGGAAATATTGAACAAGAGGGCATCCATTTCTATCATATATTTCTGAAACCTAGTATTGATTTTTGTTCCATAAAAAATAATAAAACATTGAAATAAAATTGTTTTGACAACTTATGTATTGAAATATGGTATATTTTTAGAATTTTTATTTTTTAAGGTGATATTGGATTTCGATAAGTTATATTCCGGCAAATAACATTGTAGAATGTTGAAGAAAAGTGGGAAGCGCTGTTCAGTGAATTGTACACTTTACGGAAAAAGTACTGCGAAAAAAGCAGATGGAATCGACTTTTGCCAAAAATACGATGCAAATTTTCTTGTGTAAAATAGCGAATTAGATGCTCCATGATTTCCCGCGAATATTTTTTTGTACATATCAATAAATATTCTTTCAACAATATCTTCCATAAACTGTGCGTAGAATTAATATTAATGTCATTTTTTGTAACACGTGCACCGACAGTGCCCCTTTACTGACCTTTTTTTTAGCGTCGAAAGTAGACATTTTCATACCAGGGAAATAATAAGTATTATTTTAGCCCAGCAGGGAGATAATAATTATTTCCCTCTAAACTTGCGATGCTAAAGTAAGGTCAATGACGGGGCTCATTCGGGAGCACTTATTACAAAAAATATCGTATGCAGCACGAACACTGAATGACCGTCATTAATGACTCGGGTGAAGTTGACTGCACTCAACTACGGCTCGTACTTTATCCTCGTCATCGTCGAGTGCAGTCAACTTCATCCGAGTCATTAATAATGATCTTTTGATCCTTGCAGCATAATATACTATTAATCGAATTTAGTGTCCTGATTAGTCATACCTGAGCCTGATCAGGAATACATAAAAGTAATTATTATTATATTCCGACATGGCCCCGACCAGGAAAACCAATAACAGGATTGAAACATTACTATTAATTTTTATTTGGAATTTTGTGATGCGAGGAACTTTATTAAAATATGTTTCAACTGGCTATTTTTAGCAATATCGAGTGAACGTTTCAATGCTCTATACATTCGTATTCGAACTAATTTTGATTAGATTTAATTCTATGCTTTTACATGTGAAATATAGTTCAGATGAACGATTTGCAGATAAACTCTAAAGTACCTAGGAATCGTTGATATATAATATGTATATGTTGGCTTTTCCATAATATGGCCCATTTTTATTACGATACTTACTAATGTTAAGGTCAACTAAATTTGATGCAGCAATTATTACAAAGTAAAGAAGAATAAAAGTTTTCTTATAGGAAAAAAGAATTTGCAACTGTTATTTACGAGCATGAAGTCTTGAAGTGTTAAACATTTTAATCCATTTACAACAAAATAACAGCAAAATACACAAAAAACGATATTTTAATAAGTTTTAATTTAAAGATATTAGTGATCGTGAGTTTAGAAATGTTATTCTCGTTAATTATAAGTCAAAAGCAAAGAATTAACATATTTCAATTAAATATCTGTTGTATAATTGAAAGCTTTCCCTTGTAAATAAAACATTAATACATTTAAATAATTAGTATGATATCAAATAATAACTGAAATATATAATAATGTTAAAGGCACTGATGTAAAATATTTTGGCCAAATACATATTAAATCCATGCAATTTTCACGTATAATGTTATATACTGCTATATGAGATTATCTAATTAATTTATATATATCACACAAAGACATCAATTACTATTATGTAAATTATAGGTTGACCTTTTCTAAAGTGCTTTAAAAGAATCAATAAACCACATCAAAAACGATTCTCGAATGCCTGTTTGAGGTATTTAGTGAGTTAATATAAATATATATAATATAAGCATAAATACAGTTTATGTATACTTTTTGTATACAATGTCTATATATTTTTATAATATTTAAACATTTTACAGTTTAATATTTTGTCAATATCTTTATTTATATAATTTATATCCAATTTCATGTAAAGTTATACACTTTTCTATTTACAATACTACTAAATATAATTATTATTTTTTATCAAAAACCCACATTACAGCTACAGATAGCAAATATTTTGATTACAAGTTATACAAATGACAATCTGTGACAATCTGCGTCAAAAGCTGTGGCACAAGTCTTGCAGACAGATGATGCGATAGAAAATTTTTTCGTGAGGTTATTACATTTTTTCACAATGCATATCCTAAGAATGTTATATTTGAAATTAAAAACTTAATAAAACAAATTCCATTGTTGACACAATGCGACAAAATAATTTCGTTTTTGAAAATAAACGTAAATCAAATCTCATCATTATGTCCTTAATAAATATTTTTAATGTTAACTCTAGTATGTACACTGAGAAAAATATAACAGAAAAAATTACTGTTTTTAACTGTATTTAAGCCACATGTCCATCTTTTGATACAAATTACCGTTTTTTAACTGGAAAAATTTCGGTTTTATCTATAAATATGACATTTAAAACTAGTGTATTTGCTTTTAAAGAACAGTAATTTTTATTAAAAGACGGACATGTGGCTCAAATACAGTTAAAAACAGTAATTTTTTCTGTTATATTTTTCTCAGTGTAGATAAAGACGTACAATTATTGATTAAAGTTCTAATATACAAATGAAATCACATACATGAAAAAGAAATCAAGTTTTCTATTTTTATTTGTTTAATTTTCTTTTTCTAAACATAATGTTACTTTAATATCTCTTAACTTGTTTATTATGTTCAACTTGTGTTAAAAATTAAAAAGATATATTATCTACACATTTTCGTTGGTAACATAGAGTTCTTTTTACGTCGAAATAGCATTTCACGCGAAACAGTCGGTAATTATTCCCTCTGAATTAAAAAAAAAAAATAAATATTAATCTAAAGGGCATCTCATATACAACGTGTTTATTAAAATCTTTCATCTTGAAACGCGATATAATTGTTTCTGAATATTAAGTTATATTTGTAAATAAAAATATCTAACTTTTGTCAGCCTTTCCATTTTAATTATATTTCAATTTGAAAACAATTATTTACCTACTCGTATTACAATCTTTAGAAAGTCTTTTTTAACGAAATTTTCTATTCGTTTAAATATTAGTTTCAAATAATGTTTATATTAACAAATTATTGATAAATATACAAAGATTAAATAAAAATTTAAGTTAAAGATTAAACAAGAGTTTTTACTTAAAAAAAACTTTTTACTGATATTTAGAATAAATAATTCGTTTATTTTTTATGGATCGATTATGTTTATTTGAAACGATGTATTTATGATTCTGCAGTATGCTGGTTTTACTTTTTAATTTCATATTTCTTAAAAAAAAGTCTTTTCTAAATTTTATACTCTTCGAATACTCCTTCCTTAAAGAAAAAAGCTGAGAGTTACGTTCACTTTATTTTTCAACCCAATCAAATAGCTGCATTGGAATTTGGTTTTTATTGTTATGTGGCAATTGTAAACTCAGTTGAGTATCCAATCGTTTCAACGAATCTTCTAGTTGATCACTGAGTCCTTTGTCACGAGCATCTTAGAAAAAGTGCTGTTTTATTAGTATCACAAAAGAACTATTATGAAATTATATACATTAAGAATATTTTGTATCAAAATACGAATGGAAAAGAATATTTTCATTCGTTTCTCAGATCGTACTCACATCTGCTAAGAAAGTGAGAATTAAATTCTCTTATACTAATTGAAATTTTATATTCTACGAGTGAATTTAATTAGATTGCAGAATAAAACAATGATTAAATTATAGTTTAGTTTTTCAAGTATTAATTATCTTTATATTTAAATTTTTATTGAACCTATTTCATCGTTTAAATTATCAATTTTAAATGGTAAAATTCGCAGAAACGATATTTTTTATTTGAAATCAATATTTGTGTTTGTAAAGTACAAAAATTTAAATATAAACATATTTAATTTTTTTTGACTAAAATTATACAGTATAAAATTACAATGGAATGTCAATATATAGCAAGTTTTTCTCATTAAAATTTGCTTTAAAAAATGCATTTGTACTCTTTATTATTGTATCATTTGTTAAGGCGCACGTAATGCAAGATTCTCTTTCGTAACAAATGTGCATCGAGTAAAATCTTTCATTAAATCATCTCCCATGTATGCGGGTGTAGATATAAAATGCATAATTATTTTTAATTAAATAAAATTTTCCCTGAATTGCATTAGCATTGGTGCAGACATTTTCAAATCGTCCCAAAGATGTCGCTATATTATAATAATTATAAAATGTCTTTCGCGACGAATATAACTTATTAAAAATGTCACTATTAATACGCTTGCCACGGCGCATGTTGTGTATTCATCCCTGTTACTCCTAAAGCTTGTTAGATCTTATGAAACACTTGAGTTTTTAAGTCACTCGTCAGTATGTACTATTGTATAAAGTGGAGAACTTGTAATTTCTAGATACTTTTTTCATACTTTGTAAGTAGACGGGAACGAGAATTACTCAGAGAACAAAACTGCTAACATCAGAGAAACACAAGTAGGTAGGTAGAGCATTAACAACATCCTTGTCGAATGACGGAGCACGTAAAACGTAATCATTGTTCACTAAATCCTTTGAATGCGTAAATAGGTATAAGTATGTAAAAAATTTGGGACAAAAAAAGTGAAGAAGACAATAAAACATGTAGGGTAAAAAAGAATTATCAAATTAAATTCTGGATAGTTTTCCGTGCCTACAAAATTCACTTTTCTTCGACACTCCTGAAGAACAATTAATTTCGTGCAAAACATGAAAATCATTTTTAGTGGAACTTATTTTACCATCTTTCATAAAATTGTGAAATTATTGCCAAAGGAATCGCGCGATAATATAGCTTCGTAATGATTTTATTGCAAAGTATATATTTTTAATAAACAAACAAACATAATATTACTAATTTAATTCATGAGTTTTAATTTTGTTTATAAACCATTTTCATTGGCTTTAATTTTAAATATTCATATCATAAATATGACAACATTATCAGAATATCTAATTAATTGTAAAGCATGGTAATTATTTACACTTTTTTTTTTTGTTCAGAAATAACGTTATTTCAAAATCTTAAAGTATTTTCCGGTGTTTAATAAAGTACAGAATACATAAAATTTGTTTAAGTATATTATATTATTGTCACAGACATTTTTAAAAATAAATACATTAGGAAATATTTAATAAATGATAAACATTGCAATCAATAGTTAATACTGAAGCAGCATTATCGTAATGAAGGAATTTATTATGTATTAAATAGTGAAAAAGTTCATAATTGTTAAAAAGAAAAGTTCTCTTTAAAAACCATAAATCTTCACAACTGGTGTAGTAATTACATTAACATAGATGATATCCCTTCAACATTGGAAGGTATGGTAATTTTTAATATAACTTTTTTGCTTAGTGTACTACTGGTTTGTTGTAAAGAGCAATACGCGTTCATTGACAATTGATTGAAGTATGAAATGTTGAACGTTAGCTGCAGCTTTTTTGCGGAATAATTAAAAGAAGTAGAATGTTTAACCTGAAAATCAAATATGATCGGACATCTTTGTGGATAGCGTTATTCAATATTTAACGAGTATAGCAGACAAATTCGCTACAGGGGATTCATGAATAGCTTGTCAAACCAGGAGACAGGGATGCGTTGATAAGCAGAGTCGATCGTTTAGTACGACAAGAGGGGAAATGGTCAATGGCAATTATAACGTTATACAAGTACGACCAGTAAATAATGGGTTCTGGGACTAGTCTAGTATTTAGCCGGTGCGTCAATCAACCTCAATCAGTTAGCAAGTTCACTTTGACCTAAATCAAAGGCTGCGGTAGGAAAAGGCATAAAAAGAACGAAAGAATAAAATGCACTGTAAAAGAGTAAATGGCACCGAGAATTCCGTTTCCTACCATCAAGGACTACCGTGTGTTATTAAATGTTAAATTTTACTAATAACATTAAAATGCTGTTTCAACGAAAATACGATAAATTAGGTTGTCAATTGATAATTATATCAATTATTAAATTTATTAATAAATTATAATCTTAAATTACAATACAAAAATTAAACGTTTTTCATTTTGATAAAATATATACCTAACAAAAAAATATTTAGAGTTATAATGATTTAATAACTTAGAGTTATATTACCTAACAAATAAATTAAAGTTACCATACTATTCTGCATATATCTGGGTTATATGTAAAATGATCGCACTATAAAAGAAACTATAGAAGAGGTGAAAATTTGTTAATAAAAAATGGTAAAATTTTTATAGTACTGTTGAATTTGTGCATGCAGGAAAAATTTGGAACAAAAATTACTATATTCATCTCACTGCTGTAAAATCATTTCGTATATCATTATTACTTGGCAAGTATCAAAGTATTAGATTAAATGTCCTACAATTTTTACTATACTGAATAAATTGTATAAATCTAGTGCTCATTCGACTGTCAATTTATTAAAATACCCCAATAAAATGCTTTACGTTAACATTGTTCTACAATATAGTCATTTTTTTCCAACTTTTTTCTGCGTTTGGCATGTTTACATACATAGCATGGAAACGCATCAAATATAGAAACTTTGTGTCGATTTTACATTCATTTGCATAATTCAACGTAGCACTGTGCAATTATTACGTGCGTTTACGTCTAATCGTGTTAATTCATGCAGAAATGTTCAGCAGAATATATAACAGTAAATATTCAATCCGAACAGACGGAGGTTTGAAATATAAGTTTCAAAATCGATCCGAATTGAAGTCTGATATTGGTAGATTTTATAAGAGATGGTGGCGCATAAAAGAATATTAGAAGAAGTTCTAAGAGAATTTCATTAAACATAAAATGAGAGGTGGATCTGATTTAAAAATGTTATTTTATAAAAGTGGAAGCTAATCTGATTCAAATTTCATTTACGGCTGACTTTGGCCCCATTACGCATTAATGATTAGAAAGGTTTGAAAGTTCAATGCATTATTGCTATTGGCCAAAAAATTTTACTATAACTTTTTTTCAGTGTATGCTGAAAGTTGCAAAGAAATAAATAAAAATTATGCAAATACTAAGATTAACAGTTTTGACGCAAATAACTATAATTTTAATACTAACGTAAGACACATTATTTTGCAGAATTAATGCTCGCGATACGCCTTTCGCCGAAGCAAAACATACGCAGAGCGCCTTAAAATCGCGAGCACATTTTCAAATGCCGACCCCGGAAGGATCATTTTTACTTCTCAATGACGTTAAAAGACTGGATGCAGCGATTTATAGGTGTAGAGTGGATTATCACAGAGGACAATCCAAGATCGTCATATATAATCTCACAGTTATTGGTAAGTAATATAGTGTTCCGTGCGATGAATATCAACATTTGTATGCGGTATTTGGGTAAAAGCGAATGGCCTTATAAGCTAGTTAATTAAACTGCAGTTAATTTCTGTGCTTCCCAAACCCTATATATTATCTGTTCTTCATTTCCCCTTGTTTTCATTTGAATAATAATGATAATATAAATACCAATATCTTTTCTTAAAGGAATATTTCTTACCAAAAATTAATTCGCGGAAACAACAACGCTTATTATTAATTAACTGTTAATTAGTACAAAACGTAAATAAAAGTGTTAGATAATCCACTTTAAATGATAAATATTTATTACATCCATGTATCTCTATTACGGCGCGAGCCATAATGATCATAGTTTGATATATAAATTGAGTCAAACTCAACATATATGTTTATTAAATTATTAATAATTATTATTTTTTATGTATTTATTAACATTCCATATTAATTCTAGTAAATGTAAATTTTAATTTTATAAATATAATTTTAATAATTTTTCATGTTTGAATAACAGTGGGATCTTGTAGAATAATTAATAATTTTTGAATACGAAAAAAAAATTATAAACATAATCATATATATAAAACGATAAGTTGTTCATTAATCTAGTCAAGTAAAGTCAGGAGAACTTTCAACCTGTATTAAAATTCGAAGCTTTTTTATGTGTAACTAAAAAATGGTATTTTTTAAAAAATAAACAAACGAACGAACGAACGAACAGTAACCCTGAAAAAATTACCCAAAAGCATAGTATACGATGTATCGAAATAGTGTTGTAATTGTAAGTCTGTCTCTCGGGACAATCTTATAAAAAGTTTAACCAAGTTTATGTGTGTATGTTACACAAACGTACAGATTTTACTTGATAGCTATTAATTGGAGAAAAATAGGCAATAGACATACGCTGTAGCTATATGTGTCTATAATATATACAGATATATACAGAAAAAAGATGTTCAACTAATAAATATTTATTTTGTGAGTATGACTCTTTAATGAGTTATATTAAATATTCCACAAAAATTCATACCAGGATTTATTCCAGGATTTATTAGTTAGATTTTTTTTCTACATCGATTAAACATTTAATGAACCTTAAAAACATTATGTTTATAGTTATTTTATATACAAAGCTTAAACATTATTCTTAATTCTAATATGAACTTAACTATAATTTCAATATTAAATAAGTCAAGTTAAAATAATGTTACAATATTACATATTGTCTGATTATAAAGCACTTCATCATTTTCAATTATATATTTTGTTTCAATATTTATAAAATCATAAAACAAATATTTATTAAATATATTACAACTATTTTATAAACAAATTTATAAGTAAACAACGATGCAAGGGAACGATTAATTTTTAATGCAATACTAATAGAAGCAAAGCTATGCCATCTATTATATCAATTGGATTTTATAACGCGTTCATGATTTTCCTTCTGTCGGTAGTGTAAAAAGTCGATACGTGAAATTTTATGACCATCTGACGTGCGGATTTTAAGATATTTAATTTTCAAATTCCACTACTTTAATCAATGCTTCACACACGGTGTTCTGAAATGTTGACATTTTATTATCTCATTTCAGTGACTTGCAATTAGTTTTATTTCATTCAGTTTGTAGTTAACATTATGATTTATATTAAATATAAATCAGTTTAGATTTATCCGCTGATAAAAGCTTATTGAAATGTTATAAGTGTAAACACGTCAATAAATACCTTTGTCACACTCTACGTTTATACCTTCATCAATTGCAGGATTTATGAATGTAAGGTTAATACCTAACTGGATTCTTCCACTACACCTCATTGAGCAATCGTAGAATTGAGTTAGACCATAATTTTATTTATGAGTTAAATTGTAAAAAAAGAAATTCTGAAGATATAATAATGTGATTCGTATAACACGTTGAATCGTTAATAGAATTAATAGACTTTCAAGTAATCTTTTTTAGTTAAATTTTACATTGAAATTTGCAATTCTTTCTAACAGAGCGTTGAATAACAAGCTTTCTTTTATTGGAAATTGTTATTTAACTTATTTGAAGATCTGCACAATGTCGAATATCGACATATAATAATAAATTTTGCAAAGAACAGTGAAATGTGAAATAAAAGGTACAATAATTGTTTCACGTATCCGCTTTAGTATTAAATAACAGATCTTTTTTTTTTCTAAATTGATCATTTATTAAGCGATTAAATCTGAGAAGATTGGACATAGTTGCGAAACTAAATAATCGCTTAACAGCAGTACAATAAATTTTCACACGTACAAAGTTGGATTGAGAAACTCAACCACAATGTCGACAGATATGAAATGATAATTTATAATCATTAAGCCTTGTGACTATATAACCTCCGGTGTATTTTCAAATAAAATAACTTTGGAAACTGCTTAACAGAAATAGTTGGAAACAATTCGTCGGATAAAGTACACGTTACAATTTAATGAAAATTAACAATCGTATTTCGATTTGCAATTCGTCAAATGCATTGCAATCGATTGTCGTATATTCCATCGCTAAATCTGTGACACGTTACTGAAAAGTGTCTGAAATTCAGCCAGGTGAAATGATGTAATACAACGTTCATTGACTTTTCGCTAATATTTAAATCGTTGTTGATATATATTTCTTACCTATATTTTATAGTTCTTTGTTTTCGATTACGTACATGGTGTAGAAAACTTCTTTCATTTCGATAGCCGATTTATGTCCAGTGTGCTCCGAACGAAAATGACGACGCGAGGAACTGATAAAACAGTTCTCGCCAGATTGCTAGGAGAAACGGCATGCGAGCTCAGAATCATCCCAGCTTTAGAAGCTGGGACCCTCAAATTTATGTGCTCATAAATTCATACGATTTTCCGTGCTGCGTTTTTGATCTTTCCTCAACCCCTATTGCTTTCATTCCCCTACAATTTTCTCGTTTTTATACTACAACGAGTTTGATGTAACTTACATTAGATTAAAAAATAATATCGCGCGCAAGAAAGTGCATTAAATCAAGATGAATTTTAATTATTTAATGCGTTCGATTAAGATGTAAATAACGTTGATTCAAGAAATGTCTTGATTATTTTTATGCATGAATTAGATCAATTTCTTTTCACAACAGTGCAGATTATATATTTACCTTACTTGTATTTCATTTATTTAATATATAATACTTGCATTCTTCATTGCAACATTATAAATAAATATGTGTTATTAGTACAGCAGATTTTTTTTTACTTATTTTTGTTCTATTTTCCGCGTATCTTACTTTAGGTATTTTATATATATAAAATCAAAAAAAAATCGTGTTTATAGACAAATAGTTAGAAAAAGAAGAAAAAGAACAAATGGTGCTCTATATTGAGCAAGCAAATCAACGAAGGCTAAAGGCAACTGAAGTACAGGCAAACAGACAAAGAAAGGAGCAAACGAGAATAAAATGTAAAACAATGTTCATAAAGTAATATTTTAAGCATTATTAAAATAAAAAACAAAAAATAACAAAAGGTATTCGTAATTAGAAATTCAAAGAAAATTTAGCGCTTCATTAGTTGTTTAATCATTGAATGACCTGCAATAATATCAATTTAATAAGTATATATATAATAAATATGATTAAATATACAGAAAGAAACATAGGTATAAAATGTATTGGTAAAAAAGAGGCTATACAGAAATACATAACATATCTGTAAAAAGTACTTAAAATTTAAATTTTACTTTATTTAAATGTTTATTATGGATGAAGCTGTAAAATAATATTTATTATTTAATAATGCGTAATCACTCATATTTTATATTATATTTAAATTAATATATGTTAGAATGTTTAATAATAATGTTTCCTACAAATTATATATCATTCAAGTTCATTTTTTATATAATTAATTTAATGTAGAAACAAGTCATTAAAAATAATTCAATTTAATATATTTTATAAAGCATGTATTATATTGTTTTATTTTATACATGACATATATCAACACTTAAACCCTTATGAAGCATGTTTAAGACAATATTCTTGCTTTAAAGCATAAAACTTATATCTATTATATCATAAATTCTTATAATCTATTAAATTTTTATATAAAATTCTTTTATTATAATTCTCTTTTTTTTTTGTTTTTATATACTATATAAAAGTATAGACAATACATCAATAATATATTTTCCAATACTTTAGGTGATGTTCAATAAACAAAACCATACAAAATAATTCGTTTTAGGTGGCAATCAATATTTTTCCTTCGTTACCAATTAAATGTGAAACTGAATTAAACTGTATTTAACTTTTGTATTTAAAAAAATAATTCACTTAAATTAAATTTCCCGTCAGACAGATGTTAACACATTTCTGTTCTAATCAATTCAACTGAAGTTAACATCAGTGCAAACGAAAAGATTAATGAAGGTGGAATTCCGAATATTCAAATAAAAATAGGAATTCGGTATTCAGGAAGTGAATTCAAAATGCTGTGAATCATTATTTTCAAGAGTTTAGTTATTCATGACGCAGCTTGCAATTGTATAACAAGCGATTCTGAAAATAATAATTTTTTGTTCCCCTAACTGTATAAATTGTAGTATTAATAACAGAAATTAAAATTGCACACGGCTTATCATTACTTAATAAGAATCAGTGTAGTATGAAATAATGCGAAACGCTTTTTTTTCTTTTTAAACATGATATAATTGGAAGTTCGCGTATGAATGAAAAATATCATACAACAGCCGAATAACCGAAATTTAAAAAAAAAATGATATGACACTGCATTGTGGAAATTGTGTAAAATTACATAAAATTTTGCTTTGTTGTTCATAAGAATACTTTTAATGTATACATGATTTTTTTATGTTAAATGTTATTCATTTATGTATAATATATTATGCATAATGACAATAATAATGATATAACGTATAATATTCCGATAAAAATGAAACATTTTCGAAATAAATGTAAATTTACACATTTCTGGGGGGAAAAAAGAAGAAAACTTTTGCAATCTAAAACCGAGGAAATCATGGGATCTCGATGGATCCCGGGCAACTATCTACTTAGGCATTGAAAGGAAATATTCATGGAAACAAGACTACGCTATTTGTTTGGTAGAATAAAAAAGAGATGCTTTATTATGATCTGTTGCATACAAAGCAAACAGTTACCGCTGATCGCTACCAATAATAAGTACATCGACTGAATAATTCATCGACAAAGAAAAAGCTTGCGGATCGAAAAAAAAAATCACCTTACTGTATGACAATACATGATCATATGATGCATAAATCATAAAAAACATCCTTGTACAATTGTTGTTCGACAATTAAACAAGACATTTGATTTATAAACCATATATTGTTGTAGCCCCAAAAAATTGTAACATATTTAATTCAATAAAATACAGTAGAATAGTATAATAAAGTAAAATCAAATTAGAAATATATATTGAAAATTAATTGTCAGTACCTAATTTAATGCAATTATAATTACTACAGTAATATATATATATATATATATTGTTAAAAATACTGTATGTAATCAATATTTGGGCAGTGCGAAATATAACACTGATCATAAACATTCAAATAAAAAATAAAAATTAATGATACATACACTATATTCACAATAAATAGATATATTTTTTTAATTGAATTGTAATTTAATTATTTTTACTTTTAGAAGTAGTTACAATTGTTCTTCATTTAACATTGAAAACAAATCCGAACTATTTGAATATCTAAAATATAAACAAAATGTTCCAAATTACCTGATGTTTAAAGACATTCATTGACAAGCCTAGTTTTATATTATCATTTATCGGCCATATACGTTAATTCTCATAAAATTTAATTTGTTTCAGTTCCACCTGAGAAAGTGATTATATTAGTAAATGGCCTTCCAATTGAAATCAATAAACTGCATAAAGAAGGAGATGACCTTTATCTCACTTGCCAAGTTACGGGTGGTAAGTGTCATACAATATAATTTTAATTTCTACACTGAGAAAAAAGTTAGGATAAAAATTATTATACTGTATGTAAAAGTGAGGACAAATGACATCTTCTTGTCTTAATTAATATACAGTTTAAAAGAGGTTATGACATAAACAATAATTTTTATTATACTGTATCATAGTAACTTGTACAATACTGATAATCTCTTTTAAAATGTATTTTAAATATGACAAGAATTGTATTTTGTCCTCATTTTTACATATAGTATAATAATTTTTATCCCAACTTTTTTCTCAGTGTATGAAAACAATATTTGTAAATTGCATTTCATTTTTCTTTACCCCTTCTCGCATAAAAAACTAAATTCAATTATTACTAAGATATGAAACATTTGTTTGAATTTTTATTATACGGAGTTTATTATTACATATTACATTATTTATTTGTATTAATACTTTATCTTACATATTTCAGGTAACCCGGAACCAAAAGTTCAATGGGTCATTAATGGAAGGATCAACGTAAGCAGTGAATTTAGTCAAAGTAAAGCTGGCGAAGTTATTGAAAAAAGGTACGAATCGTTTTAAACAAACATAAATGAAATAATATTGTATAGTCCTTTTTTAAAATAATTAAGAATATATAAGAATATTTGACCTCTTTATAAAGATTATAACTTTTGATAGCGACATACAAATTATCGGTGCTGAGTAATACTGTACAGATAATTTTTTTAAAGGCGATATAAACATATTCTAAATAAACAAAAGATAAATTAATATATCCCTATAAGCGAAAAATATTTTTTAATATTATTTAATATTTTATATATGTTTCCATAATATTATATTTCATATTTTAAATATATTTTATACATATATATTAAATATGATATGTCCTCTATAAATAATATTTTAATAATGTTATTTTAATATTTTCATAACATTATTTTAAAAAATTTATAATATTATTTATTACAAAAAAATTGATAAATATTATTCAAATATTAATTTATATAATACACTCGACGCTCCCATTTCCAGCGTGGCGCAATTGCGCACGTGTTTAGCGCATGTATATTTTCATTGGTTATTTCTATTCGGTTGTTTCGGTTGTAACCTGCCTTAAACTGTATACAATTATTAATGAATTAAGCAAGTTTAAATT
>JABFPN010003125.1:0-19252 GCA_022817305.1 Leptoteleia sp. ZL-2020
GCCCCCCCCCTCCCCTCCCTGCCGCCCCGTAGGGACCCGAGATTTATACCTTTCCGATGTTTTTTCGGCACCGTCCGAAGGTGCCACGGTCGCGTAAACAGAGGGCGAGTGGACGCGCAGTTGGCGTGGATTCGCGTGGACTTTTCTAGCGCCGCTCGATCGTACCAATCTGGCGGCGCGAAAGTCTCCCAATTTTGGCGGGCCCCGAGTGAAATCAAAAGTGACGCGTTACAAATGGAAAGTGATCCGCCGCGTCCTCTGCTTTATTTCTGGCCCGGCTTTCCGGTGAATTATGAATGAAAGATAATAGGAAGAGACGATGACAGTCGATGTATTTATTATTTTTCCTTCGGTTCTTTGTCGGCTGGTTGCTCCTCCATTTTCAGCTTTAATTAGTTTTTCTTTTTTTTTCTTCTTCTTTCATATATACTGTTCCCGTGTATTTTGTTTTTGTTTACACTTTCCGTTACGTTTTTTTTACTATTTTGTGTATGTTTACTTTGGGTTGGTTTGTTGATTTTTTTTTTCCCCCAAGTAATCAATGAATGGCTTTTGAGTGAATATTTGTATGTTTGTAACATGTGTGTATAGATGAATGCTAAAGTTATTCGACGGTGATAATCATAAACCAAAGGCAGTTATAGTGAAATTAATAAGACATTTTATTAGACATACCGTTATAATTACTTAAAATTATCTAAATTAAATATCGATTACTTTTCTAGGAATAACAAGTTTAATGTATGATGTGACGTCAATATAAGAAATTCCTTCGCTACTTTTAAATTGCTCAAACTTAAAGAAACAACACATTACTTCGAAATATCATTTTGCAGTGACTTATGTTTGCGCATAAATGGAATGTATGAAAAATAGTATTTGTAACAAAAAGTATTGACATATTGTATCATAACTTTTATGGATATAATTCTGTATTCCTGAAATTATTTTTTTTTTAATTTTTGTCCCACTCAAAATAAAAAATTAATGAGTACATAGTTTCTCTGATATGTTGATAAACTCGATTCATAAAAAACAACAGGAATCTACGTTTTAGTTTCCATTCATTTCTTTCTTTGACAATATTGTAGATGATGACTCGTATTCATAAACCAAATTGAAAATTAAGACGAAGAAAAGTCAATGAAAAAGAAAAATGAGGGACCAAAAATTGGTACCTTGGGGTTCCAAAATAGAATTAACACGGTTGAAACAAGCCAAAGGTAGAAAACAAAAAAAAAAAAAAACGAAAAATACTGTGAATGGGAACCAACGGAGAAAAAGATAATGGTATCCTAAAATGGAAGTGAAAATGAATCGAATTTGCGTTTCGAAGTTAGCTTCCTGGAATGGATCGAACGGTCCTCCGGACCTTCCCAGAAGTTACTTTATTAATAGTTTTTTTTTCAAACGCGCTCGCTTTAACAAAATAAATGTTAGTCGGAAAAGAGCCGAACCTTTTGGTAAATCGGTTGTTCTGAGAAAAAATAATTAACAATCGAAAGGAAAAAAGAAAAAAGAAGAAGGAAAAAATGTTTTCGGTACATTACAATGGATCCCTCGGCGGCAGATAACAATCTTCCAGTTTGTGTTAAATAAAACAAATAAAATTTCAGCTACGTGAAAATCAGTCGAAAACAAAAGGCGAAGAAGAAGAAAATACTCGATAAAATTTCTCTGATTATTGTAATCTGCGTGCCCGGATACACGTTATCGTGCGGATTAGATTAGAAAAGTAATATTCGGTTTCAATTCGGTCGTGAGAATTAATTTCTCGCAAGCGAAAATTGTATTCGATACGCGACTGAAAAAGTGCAACGGGCGTTTTTGTAAGCATCAAAAATGATTTCTAAATGGTAATTCAGAAGAGTAAAATAGATCATTCGTGAACAAAAAAATAATCTTGAATACAGTTACTTATGTATAAAACAATTTATACAAACATTTTATACAAACATTTAATACAAAATAAAAAAAATTAAATTGTAACAAAATTATTTTTTATTCTCTTTTTTTTTGCATTGAGATCAATGAATTAAAAACTTGAATATGTAAATTTAACGCGTACACTGTTTTCCAGTGAGAAAATCCGTTTTTTTTTTCTTTTTTTTCCAAAATAGAATGCGTAAACACTTTTGTCCCGGTGTATTAAAGCTTGATATAAAAATGTGGGAATTATCTGAACTTGTCAAATTTCCTGATTTAATATATGACAAGCCAGACAGGTCGCAACACTTTGTACTGCGAAACCCTCTTTAAGCGAATCCGAATGGACATAACTATGGCCGGGTCATTGAACGTTCACTTCTTCCTCCTTTTTTCAAATCGAAATTTTTCCTCCGATTGATTTACAACGGTTTATATTCGTTTTTAAGCGATCTTTATCTCACTTAATTGGGCTTTTATTTTGCCTAATCGAACTGGGTAGAAATTTTCCCATGAATTTTACTGCCGTCTGAATCCCGATCAAAATCTCGTGTGAAAATTTATTACCATTTATGTCGCTTCGAGCATCTAACGTGGAAAAGGTAATAAACCATTTTCTTTTAATTATTAAAAAAGTACTGTTACAAATCGCTCAAATTATCAAATATGTATTCCAATTTTATAAAATTAAACATGATTTTATTATCTCGAAATTACTAAATTAATATAATTGTATACAATTAAGTTGTTCCTTGTATTAGAACAAAACTACAGCATTATTCATTGACAAAATTCTGAACTTCCCGCTTCAAATTCAATTTTTTTAACCGCCAAATTTAAATAGTAAATTGAAAAATTATTAAATTTATTTATGATATGACACAATATTTTCTATTGATAATTAATGGAGTGTTATCAATCAGTAATTTATCAGGGAAATTTAACGAAAATAATGTTGATTTTTAAATCAAGCGTTCGCTGAGGCACAATGATGAATTTGTTAAATTTTCTATGGTAATGACCTGCGAATTGTCATGGTAAGCGAGTACGATTGCTGACCAGCGAAATAAGTATTATATCACGATGGAATATACTTTGTTATACTAATATGTATGTAACGTACGTGTGTGTACGTATATGCGTGGGCTCGAATAACAAGGAGCATTATCAAGAGAACGCTTCACATTTCTTCGAAAACTCGATTCCCACTACGTCTCCGTAAGATAGTGCGTGCGACTGATGCTTTTGTAAATTCCATTATTTCGCGCAAAACAGTGCATTTTTTTTCTTTTCAATTTTTTTTTTTTCCCCTTTTGGCATTTTCGTGTGAAAGAAATCCAATTACATAAGAATTTCGTCATTCGCATACCATTACAATTCATTCATAAGTTTCCTTACGCACATTATATACAATTTATATTTTGCAGATAAATAAATGACGAATGAAATGTAATATTATCTTCGTTCCCTGTATTTGGAGTAATTTTTAATGGAAGCATGATTACAGATCAAACAATATAATTATAATAATCCAGTAGTAATAGTAATATTATTTCAAATTTATTGACAAAATAACGGAACTAAATGTTTTTTTTTTTAAATAAAAGTTTGTATTTTGAAAACACATTTTGATCATTTCATTATGTCAGTTTTTGCGATTTTTATTTGTCACTTAGTTTTTTGTCAATTATTTTTCAATTTTTTTTCGTTTTCTATACTGTTACACTTATTTGTAAAATACATGTTCAGATAAACCTCATGAAAAGGAGGCAAAATTTTCCATTTAGGATGTAAGCAATTTTAATAATTATTTCAACAATTGTGAGAATAGTAATGAGGATCATGTTTCGTTGGTTGATTATTGACTAAGATAGTCGAAATTGTTGAATCTTATAAATGGTCGAGGATGAGCGTGGGTTTCGCAAGGGTAACCATGATTTCGGATACAACATGGTTTTGGATTTGGCTTCTGTCGAATCGTAGGAACTATACAGATCTCTTTTGGGGATATTACGGGGCATCCTAGATTTCCCTGCGGATTTGCATATTGAACTGGATTCGTTTGTCCTCGGCAGGGTTGGCAAGACTAAATAAAATTTTTCGTCAACTTCTTCAATTAATGTAATATTTTTTTTGAATTTCAATATACTTATTGCAATCATAATGAAACAATTATTAACTCAATAACAAATCAAACATTTATTAAAAATAATACTAAAATAATTAATAAAATGATACATAAAATAAGGTTAAAAAGAGGGCCTAAATTTATTTTTCCTTCAAATAGCACAATAAATTTAGACTTACCATTTTTTATTAATTATATTTTCCTTATATTTTGCAATGTTTTTTTTTTCTTTAACAGATTTATTTAATCATAGTTGCACTTGTTTCACTTAATAAATTTAATAAAAAAATTGCCCGTCAACAACCGATGACGTTTAAAGGAACGCAAACAAATGAATTTAATTGAGAGAATATTTTTGAAAATTCAAAGTTGATGATCGAGGCACAGTTTCGCAACGACGAAGTGTTTGAATAAATAAAAACCCTGCCGAGACAATTGAGGGGATTGAATGATCTGCATTCTGAGCGTTGTGTCTGGATATTCGGCGGTACACCTTACCGAGAGGACCTTGGCTCCGAAACACAGATTCTTATGTGACGGTTCTCTATTTTTTTTTTCTTTTCGGATGCCAACAAGCTTGCATATAATGTTACATTTGTGCGTTATTATATTCTTGCTCAAATTTCGCAACCAATTTTATGCAATTCTTTGAAGAAAGTCGACTTTTTGCGCGAATCCCTTATCGAAGCGCGTTTAAATTTCCCGCACGTTT
The DNA here is from genome assembly GCA_022817305.1 of Leptoteleia sp. ZL-2020. NCBI lineage: Eukaryota > Metazoa > Arthropoda > Insecta > Hymenoptera > Scelionidae > Leptoteleia > Leptoteleia sp. ZL-2020. Next base: position 4,767 of record JABFPN010003125.1, read on the forward strand.
TTTTTAAGCGCGAAATTCGAATCGTCAATTAACAATCTATTAATTTTAAATACAGCGTACAAAGGGAAAAACAACATTGCATATAAATTTACAGGACTGAAGAGTAATACGTTTTTAAAATACAAAATGTAATCGAAATTTATCATGCTTAACTCCACTTTTATGTCCTTTCAATTTTACGGTTTTATTTAAATTTTGTTTCCTTTACTAGTTGCCGAGGCGGGAATGTCAAATTTAATATTAAATTGTCTTTCCTACAACCCAAATAATATTTATTGACAGCTGAAAAACAATTTCATACAATTTTTGTACAAACTTGTTGTAAACATTTAAACTTCCCGCACTTTGTTTGGCGCGAAATTTAAACGAAACATCAAGAATTTTATGATTTTTTTGTTGTATACGGCGGCTTTCTTTTTCTTTTTTTTTGCGCGCCTGCGAAAAGTATCCTTCGGTGGTTTCGTAATGGAAATTTTTCGTTCGAAAGGATTTTTGCAAAAAAAGAAGAAGTACTTTGTTTCGATGCACGAAATTCCGGACGACTAAAGCGGCGTTTTTTCAGCTCAAAAACGAGCTCAAGGTTACCAAATCGAGACGGCGCGAATACCCAGATACATATTATTACAGCGATGCGATTCTCTCGCGTCTTTTGCATTCTTCCCTTTGTCCTTTTTTTCTTCTTTTTTTTTGGTTTGCCCAATAAACGAATTGAAGAAGTCTCCATAAAGGTCAAATGATCGTTTTTGAATTTATGCTCAGGTACTTTCTCGAAAAAGATAGATGGCGAGAACGTTCGGCGAATTTAAGACACCGAATGCAGTTGGGAAACCAATGCCAAATGTTCGTATATCAAATCATCGTTGAGTAATAAGGTTCAAATTTTGCTTTTCATATTCAAATGAAATCACAATGAAATCAAAATGTAAAATAATAAAATTTTCAATTGATTTCGATTGATACATTTTCTCGTCCGAAATAAATTTACAATACAATAACAAATAAAATTGTCATTGAATGCAAGTAATATTCTGAAGACGAACTAAATTATTATAAAGGTTAAATATTATTAAACCGGTATAAATTAATCATAATTTATAGAAGAGATTTTGTTTCAAACGCTGTAACTGGTGATATTTGTTTTCAATATATTCAGCACGACGAAAAAGAAAAAAAAAAAAAAAAAAAAAAGAAAAGTAATTTGCAAGCGGTGAAATTTGGAAGCACGTAATATAATGGTCGGACTGTCATTTCGTCATAATGTGAATTCCAAATCAATTGATTCTAAGTATCTTTGCTTTTTAGAAATCACTTTCTTTTCTGGACAATCAAGAGGAACGACGTTATAATCGCAAACACGGCTGTTTGTCTATTGAAAGACAAAATCGAGTCAACAAATCATTGTGAAACGCAAAAAGGAGAGGACGAAAAGAAAAAAAAAAAAAAAAAAGAATAAATAGAATCGCCTCGACGTTTCGTCCCAACGAAACAAAAATTTCACGCGCAAATAACAAGGATAGATGTAAAACCCGGAATCTAAGAAAGTCTACGGGGAAAATCATTCCCAAATCGTCGAAAGTGTAAATTTCGCGAAACTCAAATTCGCGATTATCGAAAGTCAACCGCAGTCCTCGGTGCGTGCGCGCACTCGTTGGCCTGGCCACGGTGACATATCAAAATCAAAGGCGTAAAACTCACTTTCATTCACGGTGTCCGGTTTATCGCTCATTCCGGACCGGCACCGGCGTGCATCGCGATAAAACTCCCGTCCTTGTTTACTATGCCACTTGATCTTATCATTGGGTCTCGCCGTCGGTGAATTTCGTCACCGAGATCCTGCGGACACTTCTGGAAGTATCCGAGGAACGCGCGATTAAGCATAAATCGTCTGGACCAAATGTGTGACTCCACGGTTAGGGGACATTGTACGAGCCGCGCGTGGTACGTTCTGGTTATGGTATTTACAGAAATATCTCATAAGTATTAAGTTTTAAATTGTATACGATAAGTGTGCAGATAAATTGTGGGATACAAGGACAGTTGAGTCGAGAGATAGTTGGGGTGATAAAGAGGTAAATTGATAATTAAAAGTAGGTGCTAAAGAATAATGGATATTTATTTAATTATGAGGAAGAAGAGGGATAAGCGTGAAAATAAGCAAGTTGAGGAATATATGGATCGGTAATTGTGAAGAGATAGATGTGTTTGGGCATAATTTCTTTATAGATAAGTATGATAGATAGGTGTATAGAATAGATAAGTTGATGAGTAGGTAAATGCGAAAATGAGTGGATGATTACTGGATTATTTTTTCATATTAGAAGTCACCAAAAATTTAAGGATATACCTTCGAAAGATGAAAGTATTTAATATTAAAAATATTAAAAATGATAATCATAAAAGTAACTTGTAATATTTTCAAACAAAAAAGTCTTATTAATGCAATTTTGAAATTTATAAGAAGTATATATATGTATAAATAAATAGATTTCTTTATAACTCTTTAAATTTATAAGGATATTCATTTATTTATACACGAATATATCATATATCAGTTAAGTTTCCTTTACGTCCACAGTACTTTGCAAAAAAAAAAAAAGAAATAAAATTAAAACAAACTGTTTGTAAAGCAAAAACTAATTATGGTCACGAGTCGATTTTGCAAAATCTTACGGCCCATAAATATGCGTAGCAATAACGAGGTCCCGACACGAATAACCTCGACGGGTCGCTCGGCTTAATTTCGTGGCGTTTGTTGGCGGGGCCATTTTTGGTCGGGAGCAAGGGCTGTCTCGCGGTCTCGCGAGGCGTCAAAGACACGCGCGCCGATCGTCGCGGATGCCGGTGTGACGCACACATCGGAATCCGCCCGGAGACCTCGAGCGCGGCCACCGACACCGACAGTTATCAACAACCATGAACGTTATCCCGCAACCAAGACTTTCCGTTGCACTTGCTGGGCTAAGTGCAAAGGGCGACGTACCTTCGCCCAGGAGCCCCCCTGCCAACCGCGCCCGTATTCGTTAAGCCTTCGTTACCATTGCGATATCAAAGCTGCCACATCCTCGTCATTTTCGGCTTATCTTCGCGGATTAGTTTATTTGGACGTGCCAGTTCGCCGACAGGATAAGAGGTATTTAAAATTTCCCGCGAAAGGCACAGACGTGCTAATTTATTTCAGCAAATTAATAGAAAAGAATGAATTGGAAAAATAAGTTAAATTGATTACAGGTTGGAGGGGAAAGATGTAATGATTGACTTTTCTGCGATGGTAAGTTAGAAAGTTTTTAGCTGGATTTAGTCGAAAATATGTAAAATTAGCAAGTATCAAGTGATCTTGATTTTGTCATTGATTTGAGTGCTAGATTTACATAGCATTGAGGGTAAATAATTACAAACGATTTGATAATGGACAGTCATCAGCAGGGGGCGAGAAACGCCACTTTCCCAACACTCTCTAGGAAGCAAAAAGGCAATTTACTCCCCGAATGAGGAAAAGCTTAATTACTCTTACTAATTTTCAGGAAACTATATTAACCAACACTTTGAGCTGAAAATTATGAAAATACTCTTACATTTTCAGAGCAAATATTTCAATAATATAATATAATTATAAATTTATACTTTGGGTGGAATGTACGAATTCCGAACTTGGTCATCCGGTGACATTTCTCTCTGAACACGAGCCACCGGGCATAATTCGATTTATCTATGCAAAAATGTTGAACTCAAATTGGACACGGGAGGATAAAAATGTGAAGATCCTCCGTGCGAAAGTGACAGGAAATTCGTGGCCGAGTCCGAGCCGGCCAATTGTAAAATCTAAGGCCGCACTTTTTGCCCCCCCCCCCGCACCGGCCGCCGCCCCGCGTCAATCGCCTAAAAATACATCGCCCACGGGCGTCGTTCATTGATTGCCCCTATCGGAAACCCGGGCCGAAAAAAAAGTCCTTTCCCGTTATCTTAATTAATTCGTCGGATTGGCGAAAAAAGGCGTCAATGGTTGAGCGACGTGCTGCTCGCAAAGTGCAAGGCCGCCCATCGGTCTCCCCCCCGGAGGAGTTCGCGAGGATCCCAAGGCCAAAGACCCTACGCGTGCACACGCCACGGGATCCATGATCGGAACCCGCGGGCGCACGTATACACTTTGTTTTGCTGCATCCGCGACCGTTTTTTGCCCCGGCGTTTTGGCCGCGGTAAACAACCGTTGCCGGGCGCGACGCGACCGCGGGGTTCCACCTGGCTGGCCACCCATTGGTGGTCCCCGGTGTCCTTTTTATCCCCAACTACGTTGGCGTTCTTTTATCCACTTTTCTTCTTCACGGATCAAGATAAGAGTATCGTAAACACCATCGGTGGGGGGGGGGGCAAGGTCAAGGTCATTTCTGGGTCAAAAATTTGATGATCTTCGATTTTGGTATAATATCAAACGGGAATACACAGAGGAAAGAGTGTATTGTTAGTTGGAAATTAGTGCGCATCCAACTTTAGTTAAGTGAATTCCAATTTGCGACAAATTTTATTGTTTTTTGAGAGATTATTTTACTATTAGAAAAAGAATTTGTTCGAATGCAAATATATATATATATATATATTTGTTATATAAGTATCAAGCCACTGAATAAATAACTATGCCAATACGTTTAAGGTGTAAGGCATGAAAATGTTTGCAATTGTTCAATGTTTACAGAAAATAAGTTATAGCAGAATAGATTGGAAGAAGAAACAGTATTTCTACCCATTTTGAATCAATGTCAAATTAACGGTGATACATTTTGTATTAAATATGAATGTATGGAATGGTTGAACTCTATTTTACAACTACTCAAATGGAAAAACTTCAATGTCACACTAGTTGGATTTCTATTTACATTCAATGGAATCTATTTACCATAAATAGAATTATTCTTACTTTAAGAATTTTTACTAATATTAAATAGAAAATCTATTAACGATAAGAAGATTCTATTATTCATAAATAAACAGTTTTGTGAGTGTATGGGATTTTGACAAAAGGGTCATGTGGCAAATACTGTGGCAAATGTGGGAAAACCTATCGTTGAATGAATAAAATTTTATAAATCTTTGCTACATATTAAGTCATGTGCACCATAGTGTTTTCTACATTGAAATTTTCTACGTTAAAAGTTGATTATAATATGGGGACATAAAAAACATTATTTAATAGTGAATTGGTGATAATTTCTTAGGATCTGTTCTTCAAGTTGTTCACTAACGTCTTAAATATAGTTGCTAACTTTTGTAAAGCACTTATTACAAAAGTTAAATGTTTCTTCTACACTCACAAAACTGTACATTTAAGAGTAATAGAATATTCTTATATGAAATAGGATTTCCATTCATTATATGGACAAAACGAAATTCTATATATAAAAAGAATAAATAATTCTTATAAAGCATATATTTATCTAAAGAATATAAATGCATTACTTTCCCATCTATAATTAGGAAATACGAATAGACTTATTTTACTAATTTTAAACAAATAGAATTTAATATTAAATTCTTTAAATATTTCTCGTCAATCACTAAAATATTCATTTCAAAATGTATAAAAATAATTCCTGTTCCGTGCTCGTTAAAATTGAACTTGCAACGTTGCGTAAAAATTTCTAAATAAATTTAATAAGAATAAAAGAAATTGATTCCGTTAACAAAATATCAAAGTTGTCTCCATTTATCAAATGCATTTTGCTCCTTGTCCTTGTCAATCTTATTTCGATAATTGCCAAGGCCAAAGATTACATCTTTTATTGACATCTTTACAGTTGGAGAAAAAAATTAAGTTTATCCAAACGATAAACTCATGTTTTGAATCCGTAAACACCGTTGTCTTTCGGGTAAATTTCAAGGGCGAAGTTCGGCCAAGTTGTTGACTTCCTAAAAATGTTCCGAAAAATTGCAGCCTACGGCCTTTGCCAACCGCATAACTATTTCTTACAAAAAAAGGAGAAAGGTACAATAAAAAATAAACCAAAGCTTCATTTTGTAACACTCTCAAAACTGCCAAGTTCCCTTAAGTGTCCTTAAAGATAAGATAAACACTTACTTTACTGTACAAGTGTCAAGAGACACGGTAGTGTCTTTGGCCAAGTGTAAAAGTGCATTACAACGTCTCATTCCTATTTCGCTCAGTTTCGCTATTTGCATTTCATTCTAAAACAAAATAAAAATAATAGAAGAATAACAAAAAGATCAAAAATAAATAGATCGATGACAATACAATGCATACTATCATCACTTTAACGAACTCTGAGTACAATAAAAAATCGTTATCCTTATCACCGCTCCGCCATCTGTCTTTTTTTATTTAATAATCTAATAAGTAAAAACTTTCATTTTCAGACCGTCGCTTCGAACCGAAATTCTCGGTATTTTGATATCAGGACTTTTGTGGGATAAGCATTGGCAGCCTGTTGAAAATAAAGGATGAACAATAATAAGAAGAAAAGAATTCCTGCGAATCGCAAAATGCCTCTGATTCATTTGGTTTCGCGAAACTGAACTGATTTGCCGTGACTTGGCTAAGATAGCGCGCGGCCGCGCGCCACGAAATCGAAAGTTTGACTCATCGTTTCCCCGAAATCGGCCCGAGCCGAGCAAGTCCGAATTTCTGTTTATCCGCTGCAGCTTCGAATTTGGCCTTGGTCCAAAACTCGCCCGCGCGCATCTAACTGAGAATTCGGTTACGTCCAAAGGCCTAGTTTTTGCGGGCGAACTTGCTCCCAGGCGCGCGGCCCACGCGCTCCCCCGTCCTTGGTCCTTGAGACGTGTTTACGTGGACGTGCGTCACCTTCACGAATTCCCGGTACCCCGAGGACCCTTGGGTCCTTCGCGAGGCTCACTTTCACACAGCCGCGCGAATCGGGAGATCGCGCCCCAGACGGGAGTCCCGGTTTGTCATTTTCTTAATTTCAGAGCCCGGATTCCGATGACTCGGTGGGATCCCTTTGTTCCAGGAACCGGAGCCCCACCACCGCCGATCGGCTGCAGTTTGCATATTAATGTAACACGAAGGCAAAATGTAACCTTCCGTCGCGGGTTAACCGTTGTAAAAATATAGAGAAAAAAGGCGATGGAAGAAAAGCGAGATGTTTAAAGTTAGGTTGAAGCAATCGCGAAATAGTTGTGGTTAATTTTAGGGAAGAACTAATTTTTACCATTGAATTTGGTCAAAAGTACAATGAGAGAGAAGACTAGTAAATATAGTTATTTATAGAAATAACCGTAAAACTAATAGTTACCTTTAACAAGATTTATATAGTTGAGTAAACTAATCAGTGTACACTATCAGTGTGTCTAACTATAATAAATAGTGATTAAAATTATATTACCTACTTTAATCGTACAATATAGTTACTATCACTAAATATAAATAGTTACTATAACCTCAATTCATAGTTGGAATAGCAAATTCATAGCAATTTTTGTCTAGGTGTATCTACAATTGAACAATTCTTTCGACACTGGTATATAAATTATTCTACCATACTGAAATAGTTACTGAAAATCAATTTTCCTCCTAACCTTATGAGAAATCCTAACCTTACATAAGAAAATGATTTTAACTATTCTACTAGCAATAAAATAACCTTTAACAAACTGTAATTACACCAATTCTATTAGAGCATTGTCTTGACGTCATAGGACACAAGTGAATACCGAAGAAGACAAGCGAATCGGCGCGAAATAGTTGCGCAGTGGACGATTTCTAAACGTCTGATTAACCTATCTTAATAATTAACTAAAACTATAGTCATCTTTCCTATATTATATCATATATTACTTATATAATTATATTAGAAAATAGTCAAATTTATATTAGTTCTATGAAATTTAATTATTGCAAAATTTTACTTCATAGCTAAATTTCTTTCGCTCGAAGGGCAAGGGGACAAGGGATCATTATCCAGGATGACTCAAGCGCTGTTTACGTCACGCCAGGGAAGTAAACACAACCCTTCTTTTTTTAGGCTTATCCCTAGAAACCTGTCCTACCTCTTACGTGTCCTTTCCTCATTCTTCCTGGCGTCTTCCACGTCAGCCCGCATTTATCTCGGTTAGAGTGAATCACTTTATGCACAGGGTGCAAGTGTTTATGCAAAATTTGTTTACTGTTTGATCGTTCCTGGAAGCAAAGACGATTCCAGTCGAATCTGCAAAATATTGACGAAATGCAAAGTGTTGACAATACGTTTATAAAATAAAGCCATATTAACGTACAATGACAGAGCTGAAGATCAGACTTGATAAATTACTGATACTTCTGATTCATCATTGAAACATTTCTTTTACTATATAAATAATAATAAAATAGAATAAACTAATTATATGTAACAATGTTGAGATTAAAATGAAATTTAATATAAATATACTTAGAATTAGTCCAAAAGTTGTAACGTTCTTCGACGTTTCTTTCAAGAGACTTCTTTCTCCGAGGGCTTGCAAGGTAATATTTCCAAAGGGGCAAATGATAAATGTAAACAACTTTATAAATTACTTATTTACATTTTCCAAACGTCTCACATTTCAATTCCATAAAAACATGATCATTTCAATTGTTTGTTTATCATTAATTTATTGTCATCACCCCCACCTCGTAAGGTGTCCCAAGGTTAAACAAATTTAGTTCGCCAAATTCGTCTAATGTTTACCAACACATTTTTTTCTTCTTTTTTAGAGACGTTCGTCTCTAATCGAGCTGGAACATTTCCTTCGATCGAAGATTTGAAAGTTCGTCTTCGAGTGTTGTTTGATTCATAAAACACCGAATCGAGACAAGGTCTGGATCATGAGAACGATTGTCATTTATATATAGTTATATAATTAAGCGATTGAGTCAATCGCGTCGGCATTTATTTATAGCCAATCACCCTTTTACAAATTACTCCTCGCCGATTATCACTTGTTTATGGCATATTATGTAGTATTGCTGAACTTTGCACCCGACCACTTATCGAGGCATTGCTCATACACTTTCAGGATGTTTACACCATTGCCGAAAGACGTGTTTTTTTTTTTTTCCTTTTTTAAGTCTATTTTGTCCAGCTTTCGATATCGTACGGTGCTTCCGGCATTTATGTTAGAATTCGATGGCACATTGACTCTGAGAATTTAGAGTCTAAATAAAATCAACTTCCCGTTTATTCCCCCTCCCCCTTTTGATACTTTATGAATATCAGATAACGTTTGTTTACAAGCGCATTTTCAATCGTACATTTTTGAGACTTTCAAAGGAATTCCGATAACGAAAATGATGATCAATATGGAAAATTTTAATTAATTGCAATAAATCATGTTACGCTTATTATTCAATTGAGAGCTTTACCTAATGTAAAGTTGAAGTTTGTTTTCAAACCGCCGATACCCGTCAGTTTTTTCCGAAGCCTTTTTTAGAATTACACGAAATAATACGAATAAAAATAATGAGTTTGCCATTATTTTTTTGTTGAAAGAAGAGTGTATTTATTTTCATTTTTTTTTTATTTACTTTTTTGTTATGGTAATAATTTAAATAAGGAAATTGATTAAAATGTAAAATTTGGGCTATTATAAGAACGCGTTGGCCTGCGACAGGCTACCAAAAATAAAAGTTCTTTTGTATCAAGTTTAATAACAGATTTTTTTAAAAAACCATTTTCCTGCTTTGAGTTCAACATTTGGTCGACTTTTGTAAAGTTATTTTTCGTGTCAATAGTTTTTCACGCAAGTTTTTAGATTTAAAGAATAGCATTATGTGGATAACTAGTTGATTAAAATTTGTTATATTAGTTTATTAAAAACATTTATTTTTTGAATTTATAAATTCACTTTATTAAAATTTGTTATCCCCGGTTTCTTAACTTTTAATATCCTTTTCTCTCCGCGTAAATAATAATGACCGTTCATGGTCCCTCACATTTCGCATTTATTTCATAATAATAAATTGCACTGTGACAAATGTGAACCTTGTGTTTGTTTAAAAAAATATCAGCCGTCCGCGTATCCGCTTGTTTTTTCTGGCCGAACAAAATATGTTTTCGAATTGCAACCAAAATAAACACGCGCATCTCATTAAATCGTACGCGGTCAATGCAGTTCGAACTGTTCCGCGAGATAAAAGTCCAAAATTAAAACGATTCCACTTATGTTTTATCAATATGTTTATCGATGCGTCGAGCAATCTACGAATAACATTGCGCCTCTTTTTTTTCTTTTTTTCGTTCCTTTTTTTTCTCCTTTCGGACCGCGCCGGTCTCGCAAATATGTTGGTTACTGAGCCAAGCGATAAAAGTTACGTGCAATAAACAGTCTTGTTTTTTGCACGTACGCGCGTCAGGTTTATTAACCCGGCCAAATTGCTCCTTTGTGTGATAACGTTTTCAATGCTAATTAGATGCATTCCTGGCACTTTTGACAACGATTTAATCTTATTCGGCGCCGCGATAAATCCGCGTTATCCCAATTAATGAACCCCTTCATTCACTTTATAAGATTTTCAATTAATCGTCTAAAATTTTAAACCGTTCCCATGTACTGAGAGAAATTTGTTAGTTAGTGGATACTAAGTTTAATAGTAATTTGAACATATGTATATGTATTGATAGGCTTCCTTATGGTATGAAAAATATTAAAAATTAATATCGTTATCTAGGAATAAAACTTGTTACATTGTAACCACACCACTGACTGAAAATTTTTTAGAAATTATTTATTATTATTCCCTTTTTTTTCATCATAAAAGAAATACTATAAATGCATATATATTCCCGAGATAATTTAAAATATAAAAGCTACTAAAAAGTTACTCTAAAAATGTTGCATACAAGATTTGGTGTCGCTGCAATCGCTGATATAAATTTTTAAAAGTTTTCACTTTTTCGAATCAGAATTTCATCGTCATTCTTTTAATTTCAGGCAGAACCTTTTTTTTCATCGATGCCGTCGTAATTTTATTACGATGTGTTAATGTATTCCGCTTTTTTTTCCTTCCTCAATGAATACACACGTTATAGAATTACAGCGCATAACACACACGCGAAGAATTTTGAAACGTTTCAGAAATGCGACAAATTATGGAACCGATCGACTTGGTATTATGATTAAATTGTAATTTATGAAATTTATAAAAAGTTGTTTCTGCATTAGCGACATTATTTATTTGAATTAAGGACTCTGTAATTTAATATGAATTTGTTATAAGTGCAGGTAATAGTACCACAAATTAATTTAATAATTTGAGAGTTTAAATTGATATTTTTTGACGAAAGGCTTTTAATTATGTCTCACTTATTAATGAAGATAATACAAACGAAAGTATTGTTGTAGTATTATTTAAAAAAAAAAGAGAAAAAGAAATTAATTAATTGAACTTTTTAAAATCAACTATAAATAGATTTATTAAAATTAACATTAGAAACGTTGTATCGACGATTTGTAAACTTTTGTTAGCAACAATATTAAAATTTGATTATTGTTTCCTTCGTTCATTATTAAAAATACCTCGTTATCTTAATCAGAATCCGGTTATAACGAGTCAGTAAATCTCTGATTGCTTTTGTTAAGAGGACATCTGATTTTCACAACTGAAGATTATTAGATAAAAGTTTACTGCGGTAAATCAGAAATCTACTCATGAAAACTGGATTCATATACTGTGAAGTGAAACTAGATAATAATATTTTTCTTTTAAATACCTTATTAACTTTTCAAGTCCATAACAGTATATGGAAGTAAATAATTATTGGTACTATTGATAAAAGTTATTTTAAATTTTACATTATTTTGATAAATTTTTGTCTTGCTTTATATTCCCTATTAGAAAATTAGTAACATATAACTTATCAAAAGTAAAATTCCATTGGTATTCAGATAATTGATTATTTATTTGAGTTCTAATTTAGATTTGTTAATGTCAAGCATCGAAATATGTGAAATGAGAGGGTGTTTAGTGAAAGTGCAAGTATGAGTTACATTTTTTTATTGCACCTTGGCTCTCAGTGTCACTGACGTTTGACTTTTCAATGTTTTAATTAAATTTTTGACTCGAAACACGTGATATCATATACAGTAATTTTTCAACATGAAACTTAGAAAGCACAAATATAAAAGATTTACAACGAACATTTCTTTTGGTCAACATTTCAAGAGATCTCATTAACCTTCATTGAAGTATTTTTTCGACCTCTAAATAATGATGTCATAATGAAATTGCGATTTGTCCTTCGTAAAATGTAAATAGATTAAAAAAAATGAAAGAAAAAGTAACAAATTTTGACGAATAATATTTTCTTTCTGTCATCTATCTCCAATTTTCGTATAATAATAAACCTTTCAATTAAAAAAAAAGGGAAAGAATGAAAGAAAAGAAATATATTCTCGAACAATTAACTGAAATACGACCTGGACTTTTGAGATAACATTCAGAAATAATCTGACAATATGAATTTCAGCAATAACACGTGTTATCGTGGAAAAACGCAAACAAATAATAAATTATTACGAATTTAGAATATTTTTGTTGTTGAAAAGTTAATAAGAATACCAGACATTTATAATATACAAGTTCATTAAACTTTATACAATCATCAGGATCTAATTGGCTATAAAAATTACTCAACACTTTTTGTCCTTTAGAATACAAAGCAAAAACAAGATATACACAAATTTATCTCCGTTTTTATTCAACATTAATACGACTCTCATTAAATCCTTTACTATAAAAATATTCACTACAAAAAAACATTAAATATTTTAATATTTATGAACAAAAAATTTGTACCAAACATGATACTTAAATTTATGCATATTCGACAAAATGCAACTTTGTGATTTTGAAAGTTACACCTTTTGAGATATTACTTTAAAGATGGTTCTAGAAGTTTTCTTTTTTTTACCCCCTGTTAGTAAAGTAAATTTCATTAGATTGGGCAAATTTCATATAGTTTCTTCTGGACGGCCACAAAAGCGATTGGCATGGCACTTAAAACGTAACATTTATCGTCGTAATATTCGTAATCGGCGGTCATTGCCACGCGCCGACAGTCCTTCATGGTCGATCGTTCGAGATCTTCGGCGATGGACTTTATTTCGATTGATCAGAGCGTTTGTCTGGCAGCCAATGACCCATTGTTCCCACGGCTTCCGTATGTGTAAAGAAATCATTGAAAGTTGTTGATAAACAGTCCTTCGGGGGTCCTTGAAATAACCGGATCAAGGACGCAGGATTCCTGTTCGATATTTCCATGCAGAAAAGTCGACGAAAATGCTTGGTCGACCTGTGCAAGGAAAGACGCTCGAAAATTCCATGTTATGCTTAAAATTTTTCAAACTTTCCAACCCTTCTAAAAGTTACTATCATTTTATCAATTGATCTGACAATTGTAGGAGTTTAAAACATTTCAATCACCCTTGATCATCGGGCAATTAATTTCTTTATTATTTTAAAAAGATTAAGAAATTAATTGTCCATCGGTCCAGAAAGATTCCGATATTTAAAGTTAATTTGACTGTCATATAATCGTAAAACACGATTAAAACGATCGTTTATTTTTAAATTAATTCAATTCATATATTAATTTTCACATAAAAAGTACTTTAAGTGATGATTACAACTATTTAAATTGTTACTACTTGATATTTTAATAGTGTGAAAATATGTAAAATCTGATACTCATTTAAATGTTATATTTTTAGTGACGTAAGGTTCCCATTATCTTTACATTTTATTATGAGTATGGCGAGTGCTTTATGAGTACGAAATTATGTCATAATAACTACTTTATCATGTGTACGACACTTTTTTTAATAGAAATATCAAAATTATTATCGTCTTTTCACCGCCTATATTTATTTAATAAAACACATACTCATCAGCGTGGGCGACGATGAAGATTAAAAGCAACGTTCCCTCTTCGATGCAACGAAAATAGTTCGCGAGCCGATTGTTCGTGCATTTCGTGCAAATTGTAACTATTTATTGCAATTTTAAGTGGAGTAAAAAAGAATGGGAACATGGACATTTTATTTTTTTGCAAATAACTTATTTTATGAACCATAAAAGCCGAGGCATTAACATTTAAAAAGAAAACACCTCGGATTGTACAGAAATTGAAATTACTTAGAATAATTTTTATCGCGTTTGTCTTGTTCTTCAATTTCGAAACGAATTTACGGCGAATTACGCGCGGTCGAAGATTAATACCTTTTTTTATAACGCCTCGATCTTGCTTATAAACAAACCTTGTTTACAAACAAACAATGTTTATAAACATTGGGAAGGACGTCCAAACGAGATGCAAAATAAAAACAACATTTCGACGGAGTTCGAAATGAAATTCGACATAAAAAGAGACGCAAAGCTATGCACGGAAAATAATTTTCGGCTATTACAAGTAAAAATTTGGTCAATGCAGCCAGAAAATTTAGTTAGTATAATTACAAGTAAACACTATGGTCAAATCAGCAAAAAGAATTTAGTCCCGCCAATA